>JAQQAE010019548.1:0-10903 GCA_029823295.1 Pseudamia nigra | reverse complement strand
TCCACAGTGCAGGAAGGAGCGTTACCGCAGGTCTTTCCTCCCCATAGCCGTCAGACTGTACAACTCCACACAGTGATTCATTTGGACAATATATATGCTGCTGTTGCAAAGGAATTTCCCCAGTGTGGCATAAATAAAGTCTATCTTCTCTTATTTACAAAACATCCTGTATTTCCTTCCATGGAGCAGATGAAGGATGTGGAGGATTTTCATTGTATTTCACATGAAATTTGTCTTCTCTTCACTCCATAAGTGGCTTTTTGTTGACTTCCACGGCTGCATGCCATTTTTATTGGCTTTTTCTTCTGCTTACATTTTGACCGCATCACTTCTACTTTTTCTGATTTTTTTTTCCCCACACATGCAGATGTGAAACAACAAAATATATCAGATTAGCAGCTATACGTTCATGTAGACATCGGAGTGCTGGTGAAAAATCTCATAATGAGATAACTGCTGTTATCTGATAGAGAATGTCAGATTATGCTGGTTAGTGATCACATGAATAATCTGATAATTTCATAAATCAGATAATGATCAGATTTTTAGGGTGCACGTAAACAGGCTCAATGAAGGGCTGGTATATTCAACTTGTTTTCCCACAAAAATATATGATCTAAGAGATATGTGCAGAGTGAAGAGCTACAGTAGCTCGAATAGTGAAACAAAACTTACAGTTTGAGGACTATGCCATTTTCACATTTAGTTCTTCTCACGCTCCATACATACGTAAATATGAGGCAGATATACACGGGTGCGGACAGACAGACTGCAAAGCGTGCAGACAGTCCATGAGCAGCTGGTCATGTTAAAGCAGTCAGGTTGTCCGCACCATGTTTTCTTCTGTCCTCTGGGACCCCCCCCCCATCTCCTTTAACTGAAATGTGTGAAAAACTCAATCACAGCCCCCGGCCCCCAGCTGTGCCGGGTTGCAGTAATTAAACTACATCAGTCAGCCTTATGAGAAAGCTGCATTCCTCTGTTTATTCTCCGTTTTATTCAGCTTTGTCTGTTTGTGAACACCCGGAAGGCTGGAGAAGACGGCGATGGACAAGAGGGCAGTTTTTTTTACATGGGTCGGGGCAAGAGAATTGATCTTATATTATGTGTTGCGTGGGGTTTTATCTGTCTTTGAATGCCTCTGGAAAAACAAACAAGTTGATAAACGCCTTTATGGCATCACACAGGATTCACCGAAAATATGGCAAGAAGCTAATGTTCAATCAGAAGTTCAAAGTTCAATCACAAATCCTAGATCTGTTTTGTGAATGGAAACAACCTTTGATGATCAAAACCTAATGAGTTGAATCCTAAACTGGATGAGTTTCTCTTAAGGTGCTCATGATATGTTTCATTTTAAATATAATCGTCAAATCATTAGTACTATATGTACGTGGAATTTTGTTAGAGAGTATCTAAGGGTTACACATCAAACTTTATGCCCTCAGATCTGCTGGGTTTTTATAACATGTTCTTTGTAAATGCTTAGGGATTTTGTTAGAAGGGTTAGGTTAATATCCTTGCAGAATAAAAGGGAAGTTCAATGATCAACGGATGTCCTGGGAGCTTCCCATAATCAACAAACTGGGATACACTATAATTTCTTAATGCTATGATCATATATGTGTAACATACAAGCTGGTCAGACATGAAAAGGCATGCTCAGAGTAAAATATGTACAGCCTCCTGTTAATTAAATCCAATTCAAGCTTTCTAACCTGCATTTAAATAGAACGGCAGTTAAGTGAACCTCGGAGAACCCGTGGAAGAGCAGGACACAGTCTGAGTAATTCATGCCACCTGCTAAAAGTTGCAGAAAGTCACGCAATTTGACTCAGTGAATTTAGAGAGGCTTCAGTTAAATGATGAAACCGACAGAGTTCATTTGAAAACACTGAACCCTCTCCTCTCCCTCAGTTTCCATCTATCTACACTAGAGATATTTAAAATGTAGGGGAGCACATGTCCTAATTAGGTGCATTAAAGGGAAACCCACACCAGGAACAATAACTTTAACAATAATGATGTTATTATCCACACACATAAATGAATGTCAACAGTAACATTAGTGCTGCACACACCAGCTGTGTCAGAGCTGGAAAATGAATATTCATGTCCTGTTGCCAGATACAACCGGTGCAGAGCGCAAGCATGTACTTCCTGGTTTTTATCCACAAAGGTTGTGTTGTATCAAAATATCCTCTGCTTGTTGTGGTTGCCTTGATTTTTAAATTCACTGTCCTACTATTCTTACATAACCACTTCATAAGTGAGGCACTGGAGACGGTTTTACGGGTTGAGTCAACATCCTCAATGGAACAACAATTATAAAACTACCAGGTTGCTCCGCTGGTTCCTCTGATTTACGCATTTGCAACGGCAGGACAGCACATGCAAACAACATTCTTCCTCTTCTACAGACCTAGAACAGGTGTACAGAGGCCTCAGAGGCACACCCAACAAACCTCCAACTGTTACTCCTGTTGTTATCAGAGAATGTATCATGTAAGCAAACCAAACTCTTTCTGGGTATTACTTAAATTCACAGTTATTTCAAAACACAGAAATAACTTATCATAAAATAATGGAAAATGGCCCTTACAATCATCAAACTCGAAAGAAACACTCTCTGTCTTAAGCCGGCCAGACATAGAGAATCACAACTGATCCCAACTTGACTCTGTGATTCCAGTCGTCTGGGGCACACGATTGAACATACCTTGCACACAGCTGCAGATCGCCACCATGACTCACGCCTAGTAACTGGCGCCCTCTATTGACAGGAAATATCGATTGCATCGTGCCACCTATCGTCAACATGCCCAACCATTATAAAAGTTGCAAAGTTGTGACCTCTGCACATCCTGCAAGTTGAATCGGCATGTTGAATCGGCACAATTTCTGTCAGGATTTCATCAAGACTGAAAAATCTGGATCGGGAACAGTCGCACTTCAAGCAGATTGTGTTGGGACGAGGTGAGTCGTGTTTCTTTATGTGCGGCCGGTTTAGGAGTACACTCCCTAATGACTTCCTTAATCTAGACAACATTTCAGTGCAATCCAGTGCAGCTCTGAGGAACCTAGGAATGATTGTGGATCAGAATTTATCATTCAGTTCTTAAATAAAACAAATGTCAAGAACAGGCTTTTTTCATCTCTGAAATGTTGCCAAAAAAATAGGAATACCCTGTCCCAGGGTGATGCAGCAAAATTTGTCCATGCATTTGTTTTGTCTAGGCTGGATTATGGTAACTCACTACTGGTAGGATGTCCAAATAAAGACATAAAAAGTCACCAGTTGATCCAAAATTCTGCAGCATTAGTCTTTACCGGAGTCAGGAAAAGAGATCATATTTCTCGAGTACTGGTGTCACTTTATTGGTTACCTGTAAAGTTTAAATAGAATTTAGAGTCCTCCTCTTAATGTACAAAGTTCTAAACAAAAGGTTCCATCCTATATTAAATACCTTATTGTTCACTATAAACAAATCAGAACGCTTTGCTGTCAGAGTGCAGGTTTACTTGTGGTTCCTAGAATCTCTAAAACTAGACTGGGAGGCAGAGCCTTCAGTTACCAAGCTCCTCTCCTGTGGAACCAACTCCCAGTCTGGGTCTGAGATGCAGACTCATTCTGTACCTTTAAAACTAGACTTAAAGCTTTCCTTTTAAAGCCTATAGTCAGGGCTAGGTCAGGTAACCTTTGTTCTTCCCTTAGTTTTGCTGTGCAGTCCTAGGCTGATGCGGGACAGTGGATGCACCGAGCCTCTCTCTCTCTATCTCTCTCAAACTCTCTTTCCCACCATCTCCCTCTCCCCTCTCCTCTCTCCCTTTCTCTCTCCATTTCCCTCTCTCTCTCTAATCACATCCTTTTCTCTCTCTACCCCTGCTCCATATTCGCATTAATTTCATTGTCAGCTATACTGTGATACTTAGTAACTTGTGTCTTCCCTGTATTTTTGTGCTTCCTCCCTCTGTTCTAGGTCTCTAGATGTCCTTGCTGTCTTTGCTGGTTGTGGACCAGTCCAGCAACGGTTGATGTCGTCCAGTGTTTGTGTTGTTTGTTGTTCTATCTCCACTCTTTTCTTTTGTCTCTCCTCCAGATGGCCGCCTACTCTAAGCTGCTGGTTCTGTGCTGGAGGTTTTTTTTCTTCTGGTAAATGCAAGTCACCCCCCCTCATCACCCTTAGCTTGCTCTCAGTGGTTGTGTTGGGTTTTCTCTCTGTATAATCTTGAGATTTCAGCTTTGAATTGTGAAGCACCTACAGATATTCTTGGATTTTGA
Organism: Pseudamia nigra; assembly: GCA_029823295.1. Lineage (NCBI taxonomy): Eukaryota > Metazoa > Chordata > Actinopteri > Kurtiformes > Apogonidae > Pseudamia > Pseudamia nigra. Next base: position 6,621 of record JAQQAE010019548.1, on the reverse strand, counting down.
TTGGTACTATACAAATAAAATTGAATTTAATTGCTAAGCTATGCCCACAAAGGCACACATGTCATTTTGTAATGAACCACTTTTTCTAAATCTAACTTATTGTACTCTAAATAGTTTTACCTGGTATCTTATAGTCTCATGCAGGCTGGGAACGTCGCTGATGCATGCATCATCCTGAGAATGTTTTTCTAGTTAATGCATTGAATTAAGTAACAATTATAAGACAACCCTTTTTCAGGGACAGTTTTCATAAGGCACTAAATCTGACTCCCATGCACCAACAGTATAACCTATAACTAGACTGCCTTATTCATCATTCATTATGACCCTAAAGTTGGAACATTCACCTCCTATGTTTCATTTGACCAATTCAAACCTCTGTAAACTTACGGTAGATCATTTGGTATCAACATTACTTTTACTAAATGATACCAAATATGGTCTGTTGAATTCAGTTTTGCAGATAGCACAATGACTGTGGCATCTGCACAATCATGAGATTAGTATCTATTAAATAGAGGAAGTCATGATTTATCTTGGGAAAAGGCTAAAATATCAATACAGAATTGAGCTGTTTTTATCATGAGGTCCACAACATCTGTCAATTGATTGTCAGTCATAACTCTGATGCTGATAAAGTTATGATAGCAATTAATCTACGTTGTGTAATGTCCTTCATTCTGAGACACCTGTTGCTCAAATGAGCTCAAACTGTATTCTATATATTAGTTCAATTGTGCTGCTTACCTCTCAAAGAAATAAGTAAAGAGCTGCTTCCTCTTACTTTATTTACTCTCCCTCACTTTTATTCTTTTTTTTCATAGTCTGATGTGGTCTTCTTGGGGAAACAAATTTTATCTGACTGCTGCTCCTGCTGTGGGATCACTGTATACATAACTGAGTTGAATCCCCAGTGCAGGTATGGACTAAACCATTTTGGACCTTTTAAAGGTGTGATAGGGGCCTCAGAGAACATTCATATGCACAGAGTGAAACACAACAGCTGTGTCCCAGTCAAAGGCTGCAGCCCACGTCGGCTGCAGTCTTCGTGGGCTGCGAAGGCTACACCTAATGGTCATTAGATGGGAAAGTCTAGCCCACAGAGGCTGGTCAATTTGCATAAATTAGCATAGCTGTTCTTACACTTGAGTGATGACACAGGCACCTGTTGCCGACCAGCTGCTGCTTGGAGATGGAAGATTTTTCTTTCAACTTTGTGGTTATTTTGCTTTTTAATTTAATTCATGAATTGGAAATGCTCAATCTTATTTAATTGTATATTCCTCATAGCTCCCTTCTTCGGCCATACGCCCATCAGTCATGCATTCAAGTTAGGTGTATTGCTGCCACCATCTGTTTTGATGGAGCACTACCTGTTTGAGGTGCGCAGTTGAATTGCATCCCTGTGGGAACACCTGCGTACAAAAATGGTTCTGCAGAGAAACTGCCAGCAAAGCGGTGGTGGGGGTAGCCGGGGGGGGTGGCCATTAATTTATAGTGGCCTTGGCCACCACTGGCCACCCCCTGGCTACAACCCTGGGTCCGCTACTAGCTAGTTTGGGAGCATTATTGATTGAACCTTTAATAATCGATCACTGTATTGGTTGTGAATTAAGGTCCTTTTATATCATTGCACAGAGAAGTGTGTAATGGCTGTTATTCAAACTAAAGGTTTGAATAATCATATCTTACTCTAATCTGCTATTATATAAATTATAATATAATGCACTTTATATTTAATTTAAAGTGACTGATTATGAAACAAATTCATAAATAACAAATAAAATTCTGCTTCATAGTAATGACTGAATGTCAGAGGAGAAAAATATCTGCAAAAAATGTCAACACAATCACACTTTGAGTTTAATTCCTTTGACAAGTGTGATAAAATTAACAGTGAGAAAAGCAGTGAGAACCAGCGGGTATGAAATTACCTCCAAGTACATAACTCCAAAGATTAATTTAGACCAGTTCATGCCTGAGCAGGTCAAACATACCTTTGCTTTTTCTCTTATTAGATCAACTAATTGAGACAAATGAAAGCTACACGGTCCTGTTGGTTAACACTCGCTGGATTTATGTTACAACCCCTTTGATCATACATTTAAATGTGAACATTAATTGCAATTAGCAGAGTTACAAATAAAGCCAGTCCGTTTATGACTGTGTATGAATAGCTGCGTCTTCTTTGACAGTTTCCACTATGATCACTTTCTTTGCTTTAAATTCATCTCAGTTAAAGTGACTTTTCTTGCTTTTTTAATTTTTGCTGAGAATCAAACATCTGTGCAGGGTTGTATGAAAGAAGAACAGCATATGGTTTTGTGCAGCTTATCAGACATGAAGAGCTTACTGTGTACTACAGACTGATGCTGAATTAGCAAAATAAAAGAATAGAGCCTGTTTAAATTCTCATCCAAGGTCAGAACAGTCGGTCTGTGAATCTACAGTGATAGAACAAGTGAGATTACACACAACCCCCAATTCCAGTGAAGCTGAGACATTGTAAATCATAAATAAAAATAGAATAAAATGATTTGCAAATCCATTTCAACCTATATTCAGTTGAGTACACTGCAAATACAGCATATTTAAGTTCAAACTGTTAAACGCTATAGTTTTTTGCAAGCTATTCACTCATTTTGAATTTGATGCCTGCAATATGATCCAGAAAAGCTGGGACAGAGGAATGTTTACCACTGTGTTACATTACCTTTCCTTTTAACAACACCCAATAAACATTTAGAAACTGAGGACACTAGTTGTTGAGGCTTTGGAGGTGGAATTCTATCCCATTTTTTGCTTAATATATGACATCAGTTGCTCAACAGTTCAGTCTCATATTATGTTTAATAATGTGTCATTTTCAGGGGGAGTCAGGTGTGGACTGCAGACATGCCACTCTCGTACTCCCACTCTTTTACTGCAAAGTCATGCTGTTGTGACATGTGCAACAGCACAGCATTATCATTGTCTTGCTGAAATAATCAGGGATGTCTCTGAAAAAGACATTGCTTGGAAACAGCATATGCTGCTCCAAAATCTGTATGTACCTTTAGCATTAATGGTGCCTTCACAGATGTGCAAATCACCCATGGGGGCACAAACATACCCCCATACCATCACAAATGCTGGCTTTTGAACTTTAGCTTTCTGAAGTGATAATGTCGGTTTTTAATGCAGTGCCACTTTAGGCATTGAAGGTCACAGGCAGGCATTCAGTGTTGGTTTTTGGCCTTGCCACACAGTTGTTCACAAAGTGGTACAGTAATTCTCGCCCCATCCTCAACTTTCATGGTCTTTTGTTGCCCTTGTCCCATCTCTTCTGGAATGTGTTGCAGGCATTAAACTCAAATTAGTGAATATTTGCAAAACACAATAAAGTTTCAACTTTAAACATCATGCCTTTGTAGTGTATTGTATGTAGTGTATGTATAATTGAATACAGATTGACAAGGATTTGCAAGTCATTGTATTCTGTTTTTATTTACATTTTACATAATGTGCCAACTTCACTGGGATAAAGGTTTGCAATTTTTTCACCTCAGAGTCTATTGTTTAGGATGGACCTTAGTCTACAATGTGCAAAAACTGTGCTAGAATAGATTTTGTGCATCTAAGCTTTTTTCATCAGAATGGTCATAAGTGTTAAAAAAGTGAAAAACAGCAGATTATTACATTATTCATGTGAGTCCTACTCTGCAAACATGCAATATCAGAATCTCTGGGGAGGACCGTGGTGATGCGAGAGGATGTGCATGATCTAGTTAATTTAAAGTAAATGATAGCAGCTATTTTAAGTTATTAGAATAAGGTCAGAGTTATTTTAAGGATGCAGCACCTTATGTCTCAGCTTAGTCTAGTTCTATATCGTCAAAGGAAGCAGTTCACAGTCCTAACTTCATAGCCGGGGCTAATAAAAGGAAGCAGTGCGTTCTCAGTTTCCAGCTCTAACAGAGGCAAAGGTTAGTTGCTCATGCTCCCCTAAGCAACAAAGGAAAGAAATAGAAGGAGCAGCGAGATTGGAAGCTGGAAATCAAGTCTCTAATCAAAGCTGTGCCTGGTTCTGTAACACTACCAGCTGGGTGTGAGACCATTCCCCTCTCTACCCTGATGGCGGAGACACACAAACCTGCTGTGACCACAAGGAAGAAAAAAAATCCAGACTAATTGATTTTACTTTTATGTTGCTGATGCGTAGTGAAAATCAAAAAAAAAAGAAGCCAGCGGCCTCTCAGTCTTCCCCTCTTTTCTTTTTCTCGCTCTCTCTCTGTCCTCCCCCTTTTTCTTCACTGTTCCTCACTATGTTGCTTTGAAGTGTAAATCAGATTCTACTGATGTATAAAAGTAAAGAACAGACTGTACACTGGAGACCATTTTATAGTACTGAGGGCACGCAGGGTACAACCAGATGTAAGTGTATCTTTTTACACCAAATGTATAGGTCAATAATTCTTGTGTCCCGCTATGTGTGTCTCAAACCACTTGACAAAAAGAACTGTCTGGTCAGATTTATGGGGCTATGGCGACGTAACAGGCACAGTTCTACATTTTTTTATAGACTTTGTATACGATTGGTGCATTGGTGGTATGAGTCAAAAGCAAAACACACGTATTCAATAACAATTTTGCTTCTACATTCATAAGTTTATCCTTTTTAGTCAGTTCAGCTAAAGGTCTTCAGCTTTTAGTTTGGTTCATTCACATAGCCCCATCAGCTAGAGTTGGAAAGAGTACAAGGCCTGCCTGCTATAGAATACTGCATCCATTTATTCCAATGACTGTATATGACAATGACATAACACCATTCACCTGAAGTCAACTAATCTGTGAACTCTAATCACAGAACATATTTATGTTAGGACTAGCAGACCAGACTGACAAGATGACTTAGACGCCAACTCAGACAGGTAGTTGGTGAAAGGTTTTATTAACAGAACAGGCACAGGTACCGACAGGGTTGAGGCAGGTAGAGAATGCACAGACGTGCAGAAGGTCGGAGACCAGACTGGCAGGCAGACACAAGGGAGCTGATGAGGTGACGAGACACAGGTGGGAAGCCCACGGAGGAGGGGAAATGGGCGTGAAGGAGGGAGCACAGGAGGGTAGGGAGACAGGACCATCTGAAACACAGGGAAGAGGTGTGAGCAGCAGCAGTAACACAAAAACACCAACAATAATGAAATAAACATAAATAAAGTAATCTGAACCAGACTCAGCCTTAGACCCCACGATTTATGATAAGAAAGTTTCACATATGCTTTTGTAAGGTTTATGCTATTGTTTTGCGCAAAAAATCATTCTGAATGATAAATGGAAAGATTGTAGCACACACAGTATTTGTGGTGAGTCCACTTTATGAAGCAAATAGAAAATGCTCAACATACTCAAAGAAAGAAACACATACTTTTACAGACACAGTGATTTTAATATACAGTACTGTGTGAAAATTTTAGGCCATCTTGGGTTTTTTATCTTGGCAGACCAACGACACAACGTTAATACACAGGAAATATAGAAACAACCATTTCAGGTTCTCTACAGTGATGTGTCAAACGTTACGTGTGACCTCCCTTCAAACGAACTGTTTGGATCAAGAAATACGAAATTGAGCTCATTTAAACTAGGATTTATTCAGCTGCACATGTTAAATGTTTCTTATTGTTTGGGTTACTTTTTACCACAGGAATGGATGTCATATTAAATATAGAGTTTAACCTGTTGTCGCAATTCAACTCCGATTTTTATTTGTTTAAACTCTGCACATTTTCTGTATTTTTATTTACAAAAACAACTAACCAAAGGTGGATATTTGCAAGCACTGCTCCCTTAACAATTTTAGCATTATGTTGATTCATTTTTGTGCATGTGTATGGTCATTTTAAATGAAGATAAGGCAGCAAACACAAGGTATTCTAAAACATTTGCACAGTACTGATTATTGCAAGGATGAACATGACTTTAACAAATTTGATTAACTTTACGATTTACATTTTGAGGTTTTCAAAGACTGTGTACATGTCATATCACACAGCTCATTGTGATGATTTTTATCCCCTGCTGAGGACAAGGGGGATGTAGAAACGGTCACCATATGTCCGTTCCACTGTACCTGACATTTCTACTTATATCTCCACAACCCCCAGTGACCTAACTTAACCTTCTGGTACATCTCTTGGGGGGCAGGGGTACCATGGTAACCTTGACCTAATTCGCTTATTTAATTAGGTCACAGGGTTATTTGGTGACCCAACCACCTTGTGGGCTCTAGAGAACCAACCTCTAGCGCTAGGGCTCTGAACTTTTATATGTACCTACCAGGTGCCGGGAGACAACTTCCAGTATACCACATGACCTGATGTTGTCTTGACCTTGAAGATAGGTAGGGTCTGAGAGTCGGATGTCCCACTTACTATTGACGCATATTTCCTATGACCATTTACCTTTCTTTATCAGCACCCTCTAGGCCCAGAGTGACCAAACTTTAAATGTTAGTACATCTCTGGGAGAAGGGTTATCGTGGTGACCTTGAGATAACTTGCATATTTAATTAGGTCATGGGGTCACTAAATGCAAAAATTGTCTTTTGAGTGCTGTAGACCTATGCTTTGAATCTAGATC
>JAQQAE010019547.1:0-10903 GCA_029823295.1 Pseudamia nigra | reverse complement strand
CACTGTTATATAAGCTGAACACTGACTACTTTTCATTGTGTCAAAGTGTCATTTCTTCAGTGTTGTCCCATGAAAAGTACTCACTTTTGTGAGATACTGTATGTTGTCAGGGACAATTTACCCCGGTAGGGTCTCCCAAGGTAAACGGGTACTAGGTGACAGGTCAGCAAGAGCAATTCAGAAGATCCTTATGATGAAGAATTTCCTGTGGGCCCACCATCTGCAGAAAAGGGTTGAAAGGGTCCGGTGTTGTGTGGTTTGGATGGCAGCCGAAGGCAGGGGCCTGGAAGGTGCAATCCCTGGTTGCCAAGACTGGCTCCAACTGGGAGGAGGCCCAGGACACACTGGAGGGACTGTCTCTTGGCTGGTGTGGGAACACATGGGGACCCCCCTCCCTCCCCAAAGGAGCTGAAGGAGGTGGCTGGGAAGAGGGAAGTCTGGCCTTCTCTGCTCACGTTGTAACCCCTGTCCCACCCGACTCATGGATGGGTGGGTGGCTGGACGGACGGACGGACAAACTGTTGAGCTGATGAAATCCTCCCCCAAACAGGAATGGCTCAATGTTCTACAGCTACTGGTCTTCTTAGTTCACCTGTAGACTGTTGTTAAAAGTACAATTGATGTAAACATGAGTAGTAATCATATCCCTTCCCTAGCTTTTTTGAAATATGTTGCTGGCATTGAATTAAGATATAAGCAAAGTAATTTTCAAAAAGAAGAAACTGCCATTTATGAGTTTTAACATTTGATGTGTCACCTTTGCAGTTTCAGTGTTTTACAACCTGACATTTTACATAGTGACCCGAGTTTTTGGAAGCGGGGTCGTGTTATTTTTGTGGGTTTGCCGCCTTCCTTCATGTTTGATGTAAAGACAAAAAAAGTAAATAAAATCTGAACTGTGACTTTTAGTTGCACAACAGACCTAAGTGACTGGAGTGGGAGCCTCCTGTTTTCTAATCTAAAATTCAGCTTGAAGATGAATCTCTCAGAAAGTCCTGAGGACAGGACGACTGGTGCAACATTTATACTTTGAACAGCTCAGCTTTATCACATAGAAAAGGAATTCTACTGGGATATGCTTGTGGATACAGTCCAAAAGTCTCTTTTATGCTTTACAGTAGATTTTTCTTCATTTATCGTGAGCTTGGTTCCTTCCTGGCCTCTCAGCTCATTAACACTGCAGAGTTGTTATTATTTTCTTCCATTTAAATTGAAAGTATAGCTTATATTTTATGAAAACCAAACACTACTATGTGCATATTCAGTGACTGACTGAATGGGCTTTAATATTCCTTCTTATTCCGGCTTCACTGAGGAATTCAGTGGGTTTTATGGGAATTCTGATCAAATCCAACTGAAGACTCATGCCATATTTAGCCTAAAAGCACTACTCTAGCTATAGGGATGAAAAGATGTATGTATGGATGTGCAGGTGTCTCTACGCTTTTCCTGTATCATTGTGTTTTGCTTTAGTCTTCCTCTGCTCTTTCATGGCTCCTCTTCCTGCTGTTGTGGCAGCACAGCATGAATCTTTGGCTTCCTTCCCTTTTCTCTTTCTTCCTTTAAGCCTGGGAAAGATCGATAAGCTAGCACACACACAGCGCGGTGAGCCAGCCTAAGAAGCATCTTTTGGGGAACTTTAAGGGGTAGCTGGCTCACTGCTGTGTACCTGCCATCCAATAATTACTGAGACTGCCAAGGAATTAAGGAGACATGTTAGGGATAACGTGCAACTGCATTGCTCTTCATCTAGCTCAGGGGTTTCTTTAAAATTCAAATGTATTTTCTTTAGTGCAAGTAGATTGTTTCACCAAGTACAAAGTAAATGAGAATGATCAATCATTTTGTAATTAATTAGAGCATTTAGATTCACAAAAGTTTTTACCAAAGATGCCGCACCCTACTCCATGTACGTACAGTACAAACCCCAATTCCGGTGAAGTTGGGACATTGTGTAAAATAACACAAACAGAATACAATGATTTGCAAATCCTTTTCAATCTATATTCAGTTGAATACACTACAAAAACAAGTGCTCAAACTGATAATCTCGATTGTTTTATTTGTTTTGACAAATATTCACCCATTTTGGGTTTGATGTCTGCAACATGTTCCAAAAGAGCTGGGACAGGGGCAAAAAAAGACTTTCCACAGGTGAACAGGTTGTTTGGAAACGTGGGTGTCACAAGCACATTACAGTGGTGCCCCAGGTAACAAACGCTTCTACCAACGAAAGTTTCAGGTAATGAATAAAAAAAATCGGCCAGAATTGTGTCCCAGCTAACGAAAAAAAACTGCGTTACAAACAAGAAAGACCCGGAAGTGAGACTTCACATCCAAGTCTATCTCGGCCAAATTAAACATCAACGTGAACTCCACACTGTATATTTGCCCTTTTTCACCTAAAATACTGCTTCATTTTGAGTTTTTCATCATGGGACCTAAGAAAAATGGCATCTCCAGGTCATCCTCCTCCACTATGTGTCTTTATAAATCAATAAATGTACACGTACGAGTGTGTAATACATACTTTATATGGGCGTTTTCGTGGGTCCAGAACAGATTCATTGGTTTTACATGTATTCCTATGGAAAAACTCGTTCTGGTTAATGAACGGATTAAATTCATTAGCCGGGGCACCACTGTACAAGGAATTTAGGGATTTCATCATCTACAGTCCATAATATCTTCAAAAGACTCAAAGAATCTGGAGAAATTTCTACAATTTAGCGGCAACGCTGAAAACCAACATTGAGTGCCCATGAGCTTTGATCCCTCAGGTGGCACTGCATCAAAAACTGATATCATTCTGTAAAGGCTATCACTCTTTGGCTCAGGAACACTTCAGAAAACCATAGTCAGTAATACAGTTTGTTTGTTTGGTTTCAGTGCACTCATCTGAGATGGACTGAGGAAAAGGAGTATCCAGATCGTGTTCCGCGAAAAGTTCAAAAGCAGCAACTGCGATGGTATGAGTGTGTGTTAGTGCCCTCATGGGTGACTTGCACATCTGTGAAGGCACCATTAATGTTAAAAGGCGCATGCAGGTTTTAGAACAACATACGCTGCATCCAAGCAACATTTCAGACACGTCCCTGATTATTTCAACAAGACAATGACAAGACACATTCTGCACATTTTACAACAGTGTGGCTTCATACTAAAAGAGTGGGGGTACTAGACTGGCCTGACTTGTCTCCCATTGAAAATGTATCACACATTACAGTGTGTAGAGTAAAAGACAACAATGGAGACCCTGGGATAGAATTCCACCTACAAAGCTTCAACAGTTAGTGTCCTCAGTTCTTATTGAGTGCCGTTAAAAGGAAAGGTGATGGAACAGAGTGGTAAACATGCCCCTGTCCCAGCCCTTCTGGAACGTCCTGGCATCAAATTCAACATTAGGGAATATTTGCAAATAACTATAAAGTTTAACAGTTTGAACATTAAATATCTTTGTAGTGTATTCAATTGAATATAGTTTGAAAATGATGTACGGATCACTGTATTCTGTTTGTCTTCCACAATACACATTTTTAACTACTGACCTGAAGAGGAGAAAAGCTATTTAAATTTTACTTGAATGCCATTTTACAAACAAAAGTAACTCAATCTTCACAGGTTAAAGTTAAAGGGATTATGTCTTGTTCTGCGGTCAGTGTCATATGCTCATGTGTCTGTTGATTGATGTATAACAACATCTCTAAAATCTCACTGTAGGATCAAGCCAAGTAGCTCTGCAAAGCAGGAACTGAGGTAATAAAACATCCATGCAGAAGGGGAGACATAAAGCCCTAAAACATGAACTTTTCTCAATATATACACACTCCACTAGCAAATAAAGCTGTCAGCTGCAGCTATTTGGCTTGCCTATTTCTATTATATTGTTCTGATGTAAAATATTTTCCTCTGTGTAGTGAACAAAGCTTCTAATCCTACGCCTTACGATCTGGTCTTTGGCAGTTAAAGCAGGGATTAGTTGCCAATCGAAAGCCACAAGTCACTTTAAAGTCACTCCTTTGGATCACATCAGTCGGTTTGCATTTAAATAAGATGAAATAATGGACAGAGTTACGTATCTTCATCTCAGCCATGGAAATGCAAATAAATGTGCATTTTTACCCACTGCTGCAAATGAAATGTGATCACATTATGCATATTTACATGTACATTTTCTCTTATTATTAGGATTGCTGAGTCACACAGCATTGTTGTCTTCGGGCTTCTTCTTCTTCTTCCACTTCTGTCCGTTTTTTGTCGTGTAAATACTCCTACATTTTTTTGTCCGATTCAAACCATTTGAACATCTTTGCTATTGCTTTCCATAATTCTAACCTTTATTATTTTTAAAATATTAAGCTTTTTTGAATTTTTTTCCCCCATAGGAAATGACTGGAAAACTAACAGAAGGTGTGGTTACCATGGCAATGACAGTGCTTTGATTACTGCTCCACCGAATAGTTAATTTAACTCTTGCACTTTTCCTGCAAGGTCAACTGTTTTGATTCAGCAATCCTACACAATCTCTTCACAGATTGCAAATTTTCTTGTTTATTATTTACTCTCTGAGTCAAAAGTTTGGACACATCATGACCAGTGGCTTGTCTTTGTTTTTGTTATTTTCAACATTGAATGTCTACAGGATTAATGCACAAATTGTGAAAGGACACTATGGAGTTATGTACAAAACAAAAAGTGTCACATCACCCCAAACTTGTATTTTAGATAGTTCAACGTAGGTGCATTTAGCTTTGATGACAACTTTGCACACTCTTGGCATTCTCTCATCAGGCTCATGAGGTAGTCACTTGGAATGGGTTTCAGTTTAGAGGTTTGTCTTGTAAAGAGTTCATTTGTGTCATTTCTTGATGTGTTTTAAACAGTTAGTTGTGCAGAGGAAGGGTGGGTAAAGTCAATAGCCCTATGAGTGCTACTACAACTACTGTACAAATCCATATTATGTCAGGAAACATTTAAGTAAAGGCAGAGTCTGCTGTTAGAAGCTGTGAAATGGCAAATCCCCCACCCAATTTGGAAGCTGACTGTGACCTTGACATTTTTTCTTAAAGGTTACAGCATATTTGGTATTAGCATAGTCAATAACCCAGGGATATACATATGGCATTTTTAATCTTACTACATAGCTAGAAATGCCTGGAGTCTACTCTATCGCACATTAAAATTTGGTGCTTCTAGCTCTTGTGCTATAGGTCAAAATAGGTTATTATTATTTATGAATTCTGTGACCTAATCAATATGCAAATTATGTGGTGGCAGCAATAAGGAGGTGTGTCCAAACTTGAAAGACAGTGTGAGACAGTAGTTAAAGCCCCAAGTCATGATGGTGGTCCAAGAAGTTCCAGAAGCAATGCAAAGTCTATAGATAGTGGAAGACCGTAAAGAGTCACTAATGAAACTGATGAGTCCATGTCAAAATTAAAGCTTCAGTTCCTGTGACAGACACTGCACAGAGAAATTTAGTCATTTATAGTAACACATTTAAACTGCCACAGTCATTGATAAACTCCAAAAAAATCCTGCAAACTCATGGTGATTTGCATCATCCCCAGAGCCCATTCTCAGTCTAGCACTTTTTGCATAATGTTACTAATAGACACACAGTCAAACTAAAGTCAGGGAAAACATTAACCTTCCAGTTGGAGGTTAATAAAGCCTGCAGAAATAGGACATAATACATTTTAAGCAGCTATCATTACAGCTCTTTAGTTGAAACATTTGTTCCACTAACACCTTCTGATTTCATCTTCTTTCAACCCACCATACGGCAACTGCACAAGGGTCATTCTTCGAAACGGGTCCCATGTGAGTCCACAACGTTTGATGACATTCATAAGACTTAACAATGTGTCAAATTGTATTTTCCGAGTTAAAAGCTGTTAATATAAGTGTTGGTAATCACACAATATATGAGACAATGCTATTCTAAAAGATGAATAATTTTGTTCATTTTTGCCACATCTGTAATGACCAACAAAGAAAAAAGGAGAAAGTTTGCGTTTTGTGAAACGTTTAAGAATTGCAAAGTGGACATGACCCCCAACTATTCACAGCGGTCGTCTTTTACACACATTAAACGTGGAATGAAGAAACTGAAACGCAGGAATACTGGCAAAATGCTTTTTCTTTTTTTTTGTGTGTATTTGTCTCAGATGCTCAGACAGCAGATGCAAAATGTTCTTAAAGCTTTCAGACATTCGTTTTCTTTGCTTTTACTTATCTGTTATATATTGACTACATATACACAAAAAGGGACCTCGAAAAGCTGAGTAAGGACTTTGTGGAACAGGATAAGATCATGACCACTTTCTACAGTATTTCAACTGTTTTCTGAGCTGCTCGCTCTGTCTCTGGGTACAATAAACCAAACCTGCTCTCTGTGTATTTAATGAAATAGCGTATTTACAGTTGAGGTGAAAATGATGCATTACAGGGACATACTGGTCCAGTGAATGATAAGCATGTAAAAGCTGTAGCTGAAATGCAAAGACAAAAATATTTGCTTGTTAAAATTAGATTGAGCCCAAATGTGTATACAATGACTCAAAAGTGACTCAAAAGACATGACTGTACAGCTTAAACTTGCACCATTTTTTCAACAAAAAAAAATGTGTATTTATTTATTTGTGATTATGTATTTTTGTCAATTCCTGTTTTTGTTGCTTTGCTTATTTTGTTTGGAACCTGTGTTCTCCTGCCTTGCTGTTGTGTATGTTGTCTCTATTACCACAGGAGCAGCTGAAGGAGAAATAAACTAAACTACACTATGACTTTTTTTTTAGATATTTTTTTTGTCAATTCCTGTTTTTAACACAGTATTCAATGCATTCCAGATCCATTTACAAACAGTAAGATACTTTTTTATTTGCAGACAAAAAATCTTTTTAGGAAAACCATGTTGATCCCCAGAAGAACTGAGCTTTTTAGTCAGGCATAGCACAAATCACTACTCTGTGACTAGTAAAGTATGTGAACTGAGGTATTACTTTGTAAAAGCAATACCTGGTGGTCACAAACCAAGAGAAAGCTGTACAAAGCTATCACCGTGTTTTCATGTGTCCAAACCTGGAATGAAAAGCAAAATCTAATGATTTTAACCTCCATGGTATATATGACGCGTTTCTCTTTCCCTTTCCTGACTCAAATACCTGTGGACTCATGTTCTTTGATTTCTCGAGTGCTTTTAACACCGTCCATACAGCTGACAAGCAGTAAGTCATCTGCTCCACGGGTCAAGCGCAGCGCAGTGCAGCAGGGGAGAATTTTGTCCCGTTTTCTCTTCTCCTTGTACACCACCGACATCAAGTACAGCACAGAGGCCTGTCATCTACAAAAACACTCAGATGACTCTAAAATCGCTGGATGTATCCAGAATGACGATTTGATAGACGACTCAGTGGTGTGAGTTAAACTGGGTGCAGCTCAGCATCTTCAAGACCAGTGGACCAGTGGGGAGAATTAAGATCACACACCGCAGATGAAAACATCCACTTCCATTCCCATGAGCACAGATCGGCCAGAGCGGTGATTGCACCTTATTGTGCAAGTGGACACGAAATTGACTGGTTGAAAGCTCCAAGTCCAAGCAGTTTGTTGTAGCAACACCATGATTTTTTTCTTCTTCCACAGCTGCAGTGGATGAGTTCCGCTACCAGTCAAAAGTTTGGACATGCCTTTTGTTTCAGTGATTTTTTAAAATCTTTCAGCATTGTACATCAATACTGAAGACATCCACACTGTGAAAGAATATATATGGAATTACAGTATTTACAGTAGTAAACAAAAGTTTTAAAGGTGCAGTCTATCATGTTGGCAAACTTGCTAGTAGCAGATCATTTGTGACAGGATGATATAAATGATTAAACAGGTGACCTACAGTACCAGTCAGTCAGTTGTCAAGTGAGCATTTCTGTTCTGTTTTTTTTTTTTTTTAAACCTGTACCAGATGTTGAAGGAATCTGAAATGCAGGCTGTCTCTCGAGTCATCCTGTGATTAGATATGGCTACCTCGACGACCATTTTCAACTCTGCAAAAGATTGCATGAGCTCATGCATGAGGTTGTAAGCCATGTTGACTGGCAGGTCGCCTGCCTAATCTTTTTCCATGGACAAACCAAGGGCTACAAGCAGTTTTGCTGTCATCATAGAGTGCACCTTTAAAAAGCTTTTCTTTGCTTTACATTTTCAATTGTCCAAAGTAATCAGATTTATTTTTGATGAGAGCCTTGCATTAATCATACGCACGAGGAACAGTTATCAATTCACGGTTGTGCCTTGTCAAGATTTAATTGGAGTCAATAGGCCTATTAGTGATTCTACAACTACTGTACAAATCTACAAACATGGATTTGTACAGTAGTTGTAGTAGCACTAATAGGTCTATTTACTCTGTACCCACCTTTCCTCTACACAAGACAACTGGTGGTGCAAAGCACATTGAAAAGGCAAGAAATGGCACAATTTATCTCTTGACAAGATACGCACGTGAATTGAAAACTGCTAAAATTAATGTTTTCTGAATCTGATGAGAGAATGCCATGAGTGTGTAAAACTGTCATCAAAACTGAATGTAGCTGCTCTGGAAAATCTAAAATCTAACCCATGTTCTGGGATTTTTATTTACTACATAATTCTATATATGTTCTTTCACAGTTTGGATGTCTTCAGTGTTAATCTACAATGTTGAAAATAATAAAAATAAAGAAAAGACACTGTACCCTATAGCGGTCCATGGGGCAGATGTTTTCCAAGCAGATACAGGGCTGTTTTCATTTCCCTGTGTTTTTCCCGACTCAGCTCATCCCTTGTGACCCAGGAATCAATCTTGGTGGCCATTTTTAAAGATGACTCAGTTGCCTATGATGCACATCAAACAGTAAAGATGAAGGAGTGAGGAGGCTGGTTGGAGGAGATACGACAGGGTGTGTTCCTGTGAAGTGTGCTCCATGACTGGATCCGACCGGGAAAAGAGGTGTGACACATGGCTGAAATATGCAAACCACATGAAGAACAAGACCCTATGGATGAACAGGTTCTCCATTCTAAAGTGGTATTAGATATTTAAAATGTTAAAATGTTTAGAATGTTTGAATTTTATGAAACACCTGTTGTCGCGACCCCACTTCCCACGCGTCGATGCGAGGACATGGAGAAGAGTCAACGTCTCTCTGAGGCACAAATGGGAAAAAGAGACAAGTTGACAGTGGAAGCTGAACTTTCAAAAAAGAAAGGATTAGCCTCAGGTGAGTATGTGAATACTGTCCATATTGGACATGAAGTACAGTATAAGACAAGCTGCATAAAACAACTCGATAGCAGAGGTATTGAAAACCTGTTGGACAATATTTTGTGCACATACTGCCAGTTGATAATCACTGGCTCATACATAATGTAATAATATTTCTGTTAAAGCTGCAACTACAATGTTGGAAAACTAGCTAGTAGCTGGACCGCTTTTGCACAGGCGACCTGCCCGTCAACACGGCTTACAACCTCACAGTTGTCAAGCTAGTATGTCTGTCAATCGTTGATTTTATATCTGTACCAGATGTTGAAGGAATCTGAAACGCAGACACTGCCTGGTCATCCTGTGGCTGGGTAAGCTCCCTAGTAGCTACTGCTCTGACTGTAATTTATTTTAGGGGGGCACTTTTTTTTTTTTACACATAGAGCAAATTTGGTTTGGATAGCCTTTTTCCACTTATACAGGAAATCAGCATTTAAAAACTACATTTTGTATGTGCATGATTATTTTTGTCTATTAACATTTGCTTGATGATCTGAAACATCTGTGTGACATATATACAAAAATAAGGGATGAGGACGTGCAACACAGATTGAAGAGTTTCGAAGGTGCTTTTGAATGCATCATACAAATTAGTTTGCCTCAAATTCCCAAAGAGCAGAGAAGAGAAACAGATCACACAGGAGAGATGATTGAAGTCCATCACTGCAGGAAACAGTAATTAAATGCTTGCTAGTAATACATTTACAGATGATAGGGTGTAGTTTTTGAAAACTGCAGGACCAGAGCACATATTGCCAGCTGACGACCACTGGTTTTAATGTTCTACTGTAGCGACATTTCCATTAAGCAGAAAGCATGTGGCCACCCCACAGTTGAACAATCCCAGGACACGTATTTATCTGCAGAGTTTTAATTTTCTACACATAAAAGGTGTTGTTAGAAAGAGTTTGGCCCACAGGTGATGGAAATAAGAGATGAGATTACTCGAGCAGCAGAGGTACCACGATTAGACGATGGAGATGGAGTCAGAGTGATGATTGAGCTGCGGACCTGGACCTGTGGACAGGTGGGGAGCATTCATTCAACTCCGTAATCCATGTCCCTTCTCTCATTACTGGATCAACAGTGAAACCCCATTCGGAAATTATCCTCCCCGGTGACCTTGAGCAGTCCATCGCTTCCCAGTCAATTTGTATTCATCTTCAATTGCGCCTGGGCCCGACCAGCAGTTATTTCACACTACATCAAAATGGCATGTCGGGCCACAACACCTCATCCCACCAGTGTGGAGAATAGAGGAGGTTGTGAAATAGAGAAGGAGGAAGAGGATGAAAAGAGGCAGGGGGAGAAAGCAAGAGGTGGAAGGTGAATGGGAATATGAATATTGAATGCTTAATGTAATTTCCTTCATCCATGCATGCGTGTCTACAATTTGAAGGAGATCACTGGCAGGGGCTCGGGTGTAGCAATTGCCACAGACCACCCCACTATTCTAGCACAGACCTCCACCCGACTCATATCGCAGAATGAACTATTGGTGCAAAATGTTATGAGTAATTAGTATTTGTTGTTCTGTACACCGTGAAATGCCCGTTTCTTTGTGACTTTTATGCAAGTGTTCTATTTAAACACTTGTCA
>JAQQAE010019546.1:0-10903 GCA_029823295.1 Pseudamia nigra | reverse complement strand
AACCTCTCTTATCTTTTTAAATGGGTGAACTTGCACATTTTTACATTTCCCAATAATTATTGTCCCCACTGTATGCAAAAGTTAGCGTGCTCCTTAAGAGTTTGATTCTCAGTCCATGGGTCAGTGTCGTTTGGTTCTCTCAGCTCTGTTCCCCCTCTAGATTTTTCCACCTCTTCTGTTGGCGTCTCGGTCCTAATTTACACTTCATCACTCTCCAGCTGCTGCATCCCATCAGCTCCTTTAACACCTCCTCTTCAGACAGCTGTGTTCCATGCAGGCTAGTTGAAGAGAGTTCACAAACCACGCCTACATCCTCCGAAATGTCAATTATATCAGTGAAACCCTAGCTGAAAACCCTGCCTACGGAGACTGGATCGTAACAGTAATATACTGCCAGTTATTACAGCAGCTTTCAGAGATCTGGTAGAGCTCATGTCTTAGGGTAGAGCTGTTTGGGAATCAAAAGGAGGAACCTACACAACACTGTGTGGTAGTAATGTTTGTTCCCTTAGATACTCCCATTCCTCATGGGGTTCTGTCTTCTGCAGGAGGAGCACAGAACAGGACCCACTGTTTTCAAGATTCTTTGACACAGCTGTCTTGACTTCAGAATTTGGGCGTTATCGAGGTCGCTTGCATCCTCATGCTGCCCAGTTTTGTTGTTTTTATATACATAAATTAAAGGACTAAATGCTCACTTATCTCATATCCTGCCTCCTTACGGGTGCCATTGTCATAAGATAACTGACATTATTACCACTTTACCTGTCAATGGTTATAATGTTTCAGCTGATTGGTGTACCGTTACACGATATAATCCACCAACACTCGTTGAGATGTAAAAATGCTTTTATCTCTCGACAGAACGATGGAAAAGTGACCGATTTCCTGAGTTTCTACACACTGCCCTCCACCATTATGAACCATCCTGTGCACCGTAGTCTTAAGGCGGCTTACTCCTTCTATAATGTGCATACCACCACCCCCCTGCTTGACCTGATGTCTGATGCCCTCATCTTGGCCAAATCAGTAGGTTTCCAATCTTCTATAATCCATCCCAAACACATCTGTGCCTGTTAATGTTTGTACCCTGAGGACTAATTCTTTTTGCCTTCATTTGTGCATCCAGAAAGGGTTTGATGTCTTCAATGCACTGGATCTAATGGAAAATAAGACTTTCTTGGAGAAGCTTAAGTTTGGCATTGGAGATGGCAATCTACAGTATTATCTGTACAATTGGAAGTGTCCCAGCATGGGGTCAGAAAAGGTGAGTTTTTAGGAACATTTTCCATGAAAATATTAAGACGGCAGCAATATGGCACCATAATGCAAAGCAGAAGTAAAATCATGTGTCTATACCTAAGGAACAGAGCTACATGCTACAGAAAATGTTCATGAATATAAATTGGGCAGGAAACCCTTCTATGTAAAATTATAATATGAGTCAATATAGTGGAATAAAACAAGTGACTTTAAATTTGTTTACTTAGCATTCCGTACATTAGAGTCTAATATCCAAAACAAATTTTGAACTTGTTATAGCTTGATTTGCACATGTCTAAGTAACTAAATAATCTAGATCAGGGGTCGGCAACCTTTGCGAGCAAAAGAGCGATTTTAGTGCATCTCCCACCAAATATAATTTTCCTGGAGCCGCACAGCATACTTTTATCTTTAAATCACAGTTTATTATTTTATGGAGATATACTAGTTGTACCACTAGATGAAAATAGTGATTTCTTTTGTATATGGATGTTGGTAATACCTTTTGCCTCTCTCAATGTGTTGGAGTGTTGCCTGGCAATGGGAGAGTGGCGTCGCTGTGTTGCCTGTGCCGCCGAGTTGGACATTTTGCTTTTACCTCTGAACTTTTGTTTTGGAGATTCTTTAAAATTAAATGAATTATTACTTTGTGTCAACTTTAAACCTCAGTTCGTATTTATTTCACAATAAAGAACCCGGTGTTTGTGCCTCATTTCCACAGTGAATCATCAACTGTATTAGCAAATAAACACAACGCAAAATCCATAAAGGGCACGAGAACATGGGTAACAGACCAGAGACATTTGTTTACATACAGTTAAATAATATATAGTATATTAGAAATATAATCTGTGCTGCACTTCTAACATTAGAAAAATAAAGATAACATTATGTTGCCCAGCGCCCCATATATTCTGCTGAGATTAAAAAAATACTCTGACATGTTATATTACTTTGCAGCACAAACACTGAAATTGAGTCTTTCCACCATTTGTAGAAAGGAATAAAATAAGAACTAGCAAACAATGTGCATTCTGGCTTTTAAATAGAAAAGAATAGACCAGTTTTTATTTATTTATGACAAGTCAATTTTCAATATTTTAGAATTTTATAACGGATAAATAACTTTGAACTCGTTAAAATGTTTTCTCCCAGCTCTTTAATGACATTTCTGTTTCTGGACAACAGTTTCTCTATATCAAGACTGTAAGATATGACTTTAAACTTGTTGATCCAAACATAGACAAAACTCCAAATGCAGACTTCGCAGTGTAAATACTCCCCTGTGCCTTTCCATGGAGACTCATGTTCAACACGTTAAGGTGATTTTTGTCATATCCAGCATGAAGTGCAACTTTTCTAACCAGTTGATATCTTCCAGTTTGGGCTAGGTGAGGCCTTTGGTTTCCAGGAAGGTTTTCACATGTTCCAGACAAACAGCGCAAATTTTCTGCACCTCTACTCTGCACAGACACCGGACTTTGTTATGCAGCAGAAGAGCTGAATATGCACTGTCTAATAGTGAACAGAACAGCCTGTGATTTAACCCTTTTGCCATTATTTTGTTCACTATCTGGATAACAAGTCCACTGTGGGAGCCACAGCAGGGGGGATGCAGAGCCGCATGCAGCTCCGGAGCAATTCTGTGGCTCCCACAGTGGGAGCCACAGAATTGCAGCTCCAGAGCCGCGGGTTGCCGACCCCTGATCTAGATGTATAGAATGTATTCATGACAACACATCTTTCTAAGCTTTTATTTACCATATGCAACCAAAATGAAGGTTGGACTTAAATTTGTTCCTATATATGTTAATTTGTAGTGTTTTCTGTGCATATATTGTGCTCTGAAAGTGCTTGTCCCCTTCTTGGTGTTTTTTTTTTTTTTGTCACACTTGGATGTTTCAGATCATCAAACAAATTTAAATAATACATTTTTAAGAAAACGCAAGCAAACACATGCAGTTTTTAAATGTTTCATGGAAAAAAAATCCAAATGTATGTGGCCCTGTGTAAAGAAGTGAAGTTTCTTATGACTCCTCCATAAGAAAGAGATGAGGCAAAAATGTCCTGCATGGCTGAGTACTAAGATGAAAAGCACTGCTGACCACAAAGAACATAAAGGCTGGTCTCAGTTTTGCCAGAAAACATCTTGATGATCCTCAAGACTTTTGGGAAAATATGCTGAGGACTGACGAGACACAAAGTTGAACTTGTTTGGAAGGTGTGTGTCCCGTTACATGTGGTGCAAAAGTAACACAGCATTTCGGAAAAGAATCATCATACCAACAATAAAATATGGTGGTGGTAGTGTGACGGTCTGGGGCTGTTTTGCTGCTTCAGGACCTGGAAGACTTGCTGTGGTAAATGGAGCCATGAATTCTGCTTCTACCAAAAAATTCTGAAGGAAAATGTCCTGCCATCTGTTTTGAGATCTCAAGGTGAAGCGCACTTGGGTTCTGCAGCAGAACAATGATCCAAAACATACCAGTAAGTCCACCTCTGATGGCTTAAGAAAAACAAAATGAAGACTTTGGAGTGGCCTAGTCAAAGTCCTGACCTGAATCAGATTCAGATGCTGTGACCTGACCTTAAAAAGGCCCCTCAAACCCTCCAATGTGGCTGAATTTATTAAAAAAAATAAATCTGCAAAGATGAGTGGAACAAAATCCCTCCACAGCGTCTGTAAAAGACTCATTGCCAGTTATCAAAAATGTTTGAATGCAGTTGTTGCTGCAACCAGTTATTAGGTTTAGGGGGCGAGCACTTTTACACACAGGGCCATGTAGGTTTGTGTTTTATTACATGTATTATTCAAATTAGTTTGTTCTGAAACATTTAAGTGTGACAAATCTGCCAAAAATTAGAAATCAGGAAGGGGGCAAGCACTTTTTCACAGTACTGTATGAATGTTTACTCTAGAGAAATCATTACAAACCTCAATCCAGATTATGATGTAGCTACTATATTCTGAATGAACATGTATCGATAATGCACCTACTACCTTGGGGAAATTTAGCTGTTCAGTTGTTGCATAGTTTAATCCAAGCCTGATGGCATCTACACTTACGTGCTACAGCCAGGAATATTTTCTGAATATTTGGACTATTTTACACAATGTAGCATAGAGAGGAGAGGACAGGTTTAAACTTTGTCCAGGAGTAAGATGGCAATGACTCTGTGACATTTCCCAGAATACTCTTGCTGATCACTGAATACAAATCTTAAAGGTAGAGTATATGTGACTCTCGTGTTGCTCTGTTAGTGTTCTTCATACACTTCTTCCTTCCTTCCTTCCTTCCCAGATGGTACAAGAGACTTGACGGTCAATAGCATTAGAGCACATTTTGGGAGAGAGCCTCAATGTAGAAATAAGCTGTAAATTGACAGACATTGATTTTTCTGGGGCTTTTCAAGGTGTTTATGCTTTATAGCTCACATAAGGTCGTGCACACTATTCCAAAATCCTGTGGCAAGATTCCAGAGGGAAATAAAGCTGAAATGGATCCTCTTCCATGTTTGTCTTGTGAACGCAGGTCCAGGTCCCTTCTACCGTGACATACTATGTACAATGCTTTGATTGGCTTTAGATGTAAACACGATGCTCTCTGCTGAGATGAGCCACACAGGAAAAACCAGATCCAAACAAAAATGGAAAATCCAAGCAGAAGGGAGTTTCTGTTCAGCAAAATCCACTAGCACACACTAACAGAAGTGAGGTCTGAATGTGATTATCAAAGTGTGTAATTTTTCCTCTTAAAATGACAAATATCTATAGATTTATCCATTAATAATCTCCACATCCTCGGTCCTCCCTTCTGTCCATCTGTCACTGTGTGTTGCTAGGTTTAGCAGCGCAGATCCTGGACAAGTTTGAATAACTCTTTGTAAAAGGAGGATGAGGAAAGTTTCATACTTTTACCTTTTTAAAGGATGACTTTGTTTTTGTTCTTAGGAAGAAAAATTAGAGGCTTTACCTTTTTTTTTTTTTAAGGGTGTAAAATGCAATAAAATGACTGCTTCTATAAATGCTTTGTATTTTCTGTCTTCTTCAGGTCGGGTTGGTTCTGCAGTGACGTTCCTTTACGCCATACCGAGTGTCACCAACAGGCCAGGAGACGGAACCATCACGCTGACCACCTGACAGATGGACTGATGACTTCCTGCTTCAGGAAAAGAAACCCACCGCCCATTTTTTTTACTTTTTGACCTTTTGAACTTTGACCTGCACTACCGCTGCCAGGCAGGGAGGTGGCGAGAGTCTTCTACTCTTTCCCCTCCCTCAATCACATGGACCTTAAAGCCATTGTAGTTACCATCCCGAACAACCGTATTACATCTGAACACTGTCTTGATTGTACCAAACACACACAAAAGAACAGTTTGCACAGATTTATTGTAAACCAAACACCGTTGGCAAACCTACGAAATACATGTAAATAATATCAAACATAACAGCGGATAATGTCCTCTAACACATACAGACGAGAACCTACTGTTTTGTTTTATTCCTAAATGTTGGAAATGCTTTTTTTTGCAAATCTGTCATCCTAAGTTTTAGAGAAAAAAAAAATTAAAAAGGAAAAAAATCTTTTAAAAAGGAAAAGGCTCAAAAAGATGACTTAATAAATACCAAAAGTGGACACCAGATAAGGGCTTCGGTTACGAGTTTTCATGTTAAACTGTACCATGTGTCTTATTTTTTTCATCGTGCCCTCTGTTTTAATCGTCATTGTTATGGAGTTGTCGCAGCATCGCTTGCAGACGCTGAGCGAATGGTTGTCTTCTGGAGGTTTCTGTCCATCTGTATTAACTTTCATGACCCTTTTCTCCAGCTTAATGCACTAACAGAAGAAGCCCTACGCGGTGGAAAGTGAAACACTGACTGTTTTAATAATGATGACTCAGCTCAGTCCAAGAACAGTTTTGGAGACCGGCGGATGGATCCTGATGGGGTTTACTTGATGTTTTTATCAGCAGGGATCAGATTTATAGACGCCTCTTGATTTGACAGAATCCAGTTACAACCACCACACCTCACAGTCTAATAAACCTACAGAGGCTCAGCGTGCATTTGAAATAAAGTGCTTTTAGCCACTTTCAGCACTTTGATTACAGCAAACCTCGCTTAATGCAGGTTTAACACTGTCACAAATTGAAATACACCACTTGAAACAAACTGCATGAGATACTTTTTGCTTTCTGTTTCATTGCGTTGTCGATTTAATGTACAGTTATAAAGCTGACATGAGTCTCGCAGGTGAAATCTGACAAATCAGCCACGTCTGTGAGGTTTTAGCGTGGATGTTGGAAGTGGGTCTGAAACAGTGGACAGGACTCGCAGGGCATTGTACAGGGCGGTCAGCGACAACGGGGGTAAACGCCACATTTCAAGTGTTTCTTATGTAAAATGCCAGTTCAATTTGCAAACATTTGTGAAAAGAAAATGGGTCTAGTGGTGTTACGATGCAGGAGAAGAATGTGAAGATGGAGGTGATTTTTTTTTTTTTTTCGCTTTTTTTTTTTTTTTTGAGCAAAAAATAAAATCTAGAAGTTGCTATGATGTTTCTGTGTAATCTATGCCAGCATCGCTACAGGACATTTTTGTCTGCATATGTTTTGGTTACATTTATTAGCAGTTGTGTGTTTCGTGAGATTTTAGAACTTTTAATTCTGTACTGGTTAGAAAAATTGAACACGGTAAATTTGCGGCAAAATAAACCAACAAAGCAACAAAATTTTAAAAAATGCCCACAATTAACTAGGAAAGAAATATTTTGAGAAAACTATGTACTATCTGCAGTATTATCTGTACAATTGTCCCAGAAACTGAGAAACTATACAATCAGCTATGTACTGTGGAGGGGACGTGACTACACATACTAGTATTGTACATCTTAAAAAATTTGAATATCATGGAAAGGATTAAGGGGTAGAAAATGGATGGATGGATTAAGGGGTAGAAAATGGATGGATGGAAAAGTTAAACATTTTTTTGTCAGTTATTTCAGAAAGCCAAAACAGTATCTGTTCAGTGTCTTTTTTTAGTTCTAATTACAGCCTGCAGCTCAAGAGAATAGAAGAAAGGTATCTCAAAATATTAGAATATTTAATTTGAGTGAGTAAATTGCTATTTCTGCAGGATAAGTCCCATGAATTTGTCAGTACACACAATCACAAACATGCAGAATACTGAGGAACTGATATTTATCCAGAAGAAACTTATTGACAGTGTCCACAAGAAGACATGGCAGATGATCACTGACAGGGACGTGTGTTCACAGACCGCTGGATCGAAGCACATTCATCGAAAGTCGACTGCATGGGCAAAGTGTGGAAGGGGAAAAAGGGAATAAACCACATGGACCAGTGACTGGAGAAAAAAGACAATTGGAGAACTTGGCAGCTTCATAAGGAGTGGACTGAGGCCAGAGTCACAGCGTCAGGACACACAGACACAGTGTCCATGGAAAGGATGACAAATGTCCCATCTCTGGTGTCCAGCCACCCCTGACCTCAGGCAATATCAGAACTATCTTGTCTGGGAGGCGAACTGGACCACTACTCAATGTCCAAAGTCCTCTTTTCAGATAAAAGTACACTTTCAGATGTGTTTTATTTACTTACAGTTAGAAATAGCACATTTTTGCACACATTCAAACAAGCTGATAAACAGCTGGGGATTAACTGAGACAAACACCATCTTCTGATATGAAAATGTGAATTTAAATATGACAATTTGACGGCATTTTTCTTTTTCAAAAACAAAGGAAACCTCCATTAACAGCTGACACATTGACAAGTGTTGTGGATTGTGCAGTAAAAAAATAATGTGTGCTGCAATGTTCATGTTCACATCTAACATAGTACACAGCAGACTACTACTGAAAACAGAATGTAATAAGTAGTAGGCCATTTTGAACATAGCCACCGTTTGACCACAATGCTTCTCACCATGGAAGCAGTTTCCTGTCAGCTGATGCAGACATTTACAGAAGTTTATGCTGTTTGAAAAGCAAATGGTTTTACTGTATATCAATTCAACTGTTCATATTAGGTGCTGGTGTTTATCTCAGCTTGTTTGAATGTGTCAAACTGCATGAACATCCAATTTGTCACTATAAATGATCATATACTGTATATGAAAATCTATAACAGTTCAATGTATCATGTGTAGATACTCATCTGCTCAACAGTGCAAGACTAATTTCATCTACAGTACATTTCCTCAGTTGTTTCTCCATATTTATTGTGTTTAAATAATGAGCTCCAGTCCAATGTCCTGCAGCAGCAGATGATCATGCACTAATTACAAAAACTGTGCTGCAGCATTAGATGAAGAAGAAACAAGCGACCACAATGCAGTGTGGAATACAGTATGTTAAGCAGACAGATTCACTGCTAAATTTGACTTGACCAGTTTACATATGGGTATATTTGGCATACTGCATAATTTTCAGATTTTTCACCTAGTGTCTGCTACTTGCTGTTTTGGTACAGAATCAGTTGCCTGTAGTAAGTAATAGGCCAATTTGAACACGGCCAGAGACTTTAATACAGGAGGAGGGAGGATCAGACAGTCAGACGTACAGTACATGGCACTATCTGATGCATCTAATATATATAATAAACCACCAATGCAGCTGTAAACTATTTGAAAACAAAGACCTTCATCACAGTATTGTTGCAGTTTTGAAATATTTATTTATCTTTTTATTGAGTTTTGGTTTGGAGGATGACTTCAGTTTAGTTTGCAGTTTTACACGCACACACGTCTCTCAGTTAAAGCCTTGTTTTATTGAATCTGAAAAAAGCAATGTGACAAGAATGAATGAAAACTTGCGTAAAAACTTTAGAAGATCAACACTGAACAAGGTCTGATACATCTGTCATGTCATTTCAGTCATCTCCCCAGAACTGTGGCAAAAGGAGAAAAAAATAATTGCCAGCAGTGGGCAGAGTATAGAATAGAATAGAATAGAATGCAATAGAATAAACTTTATTTGTCCCTTTATTGGAAATTCATAATAACAGTCATTACATCACAAATTGTAGTAAGTCACACTACTCAAGTAAAAGTACTGTGACTTTATAGTTATAATGAGTCAGGTACAAGTAGAAGTATTCATACACATAGGTACTTGAGTAAGAGTAAAAAACACATCTGAATTAAACTACCTAAGTAGTGAGTAACTTCATCACTGAATTTATTACAACCAAATACACTGTATTTGAACAGATTATTCAGTGTTTGGGTAGTAACACCAGGGTCCACATTACTTATGATGAATAAAGTGACATATCAAGAACTGGGCAGATACAATAAAATATATGTTATGCTCAAGATTTGTTACTTATTTTGTTGATTTTAGATGTTTTTTAAATCTTATTGATTATATTATTCATTTAGTTAAATTGCCTAATTATGTTATCCGTTTTTGCTAATTTTGTTGCTTGTTTTGTGCATTTTTAAAAATAAGTTTATTTGTTATTTTGTGCATTTTTGTTCTTGTTTGCTTGTTTTGTTAGTTTATTTGCTCATTTTGAGGTGTCTTTTATTCATTTCTGTTGTGTTGGGTTGATACAGTAGCAGCAAATGAGAAAAAAAAAACACATTTTGTACCAAATGTACTCCTAATCACTGATGTGTGGGCCAAATGGAACTGAGTAAGAGTAGAAAGTATTCTGAAAAACAACTACTCTCAAAAGTACATTAAAAAAAAACTACTGAAGTACATGTAAAGGAGTAAAAGTACTTGATTGCTACCCACCTCTAGCCCTCGGACTGTAATAATACATAATAATACAAGAACCACTACTATTGATATTACAGTAATGATTACCTCTCGTAAAGGGCCAAGAACCCGTTACGAAACGCGAGGCGTCTCTCACAATGAACCCGACGTTTGTTGGTCGAAATTACGTCACGTATAAAAAGCAGCCCTGCGATTGGTCGACCTCTTTATCAGTCAGTTGATGTGGGCGGGGTTTAGTTGTCATACGGAAGAAGTAAGGGGTAGTTTCTTTATCTCTTGGGGTCCAGTTCACTGCACCGATGTGGATCAGTGTCGCGATTATTTGTGCCGCTTTGGTCATATTTATCTTAAAATATGTCTTCACTACGCCCGGACCCAATCCTTTTGAGACGGACACGCGCGAACCGCTGAAACAAATGGTTCACGAGAAGAAGGAGAAAAACAAAGTGCTGAAGCAAGGTGAGTGAAACAGTAAAGGGGGAGGGAGTTCAGCTGCAGAATACTGCAAGTAATCTAATGAGGTGTTAATTCACTGATATGATATTAATAATGTTATTTTGGTTATATTCACATACTGTACACAAATATATGCAATACATACAATTATGTCAACAACCGAAAAAGGAAGAAGCAGAATTCCCCTCCTTTGAACCACCTCGAACCACCACAATTAAACCTCAACTCAAAATACTCTACCCTCTACTTGTCTGATTCGCTCAAGAATCATTTCATAGCCCTCCAAAATTAGATTTATTAGAGCTTTCTTGAAACTAAACAAAGAAGTACATTATTTCACCTCATCACTCAATTTATTCCATAATTTTATTTATTTATTTTGAACCAGAATTTAAAACAAAAGGGAAGGACAAAAGATGAAACACTTATCT
>JAQQAE010019545.1:0-10903 GCA_029823295.1 Pseudamia nigra | reverse complement strand
AAATAAATCTCACTTTCACCTGACTTGGCAGTGTTGTCCGCCTCCTCAGTTATGACACCATCTGTCCAATAGTCTGCCACAAACAATCGGCTACCAGCTGGATTCCCAACATCATAGACAAAGATGGTGTGCATCTGACTTTATAGAAGAATTTTAAAAAGACGTGAGGCAGTACAGAAGGAAGTGGTTGCTGCACTTATCGTTCAGCTGGAAACTTACCATATGACATGGTACTGTTTTCTTTTTCTGACGTGACAGCAGGACAGTTCCATATACCTCAAATGCAATTAAAAACTCAAAACAGTTCTAATGTCAGGAATAAAAACAGGAAATGTACAGTGCATCACAGTGCTTTATTGCTTTATGTTGAGTTTGCAGGAGGAGCCAGTGGGCTTTTCAGCTGACTGCCTCCATATGCTGCACACCTCGCACATGAGAGCTGCAGGCCGGAAATGAGGCAGGAGCTGTTCTCAGCGGTCTTTCCTTCATGCTGCTTCTGTTTCTGAGGCTCTTGAGTTTGCATGTGCGAGTCCATCAGCATAAAACCCACACAGTTACTCAAGGCACATTCACAGACAGACAGAACCATTAACATGACTGAGTGAATATGCCTCCAGCAAAGGTAACAAAGCAAAAACACAAACCTGCATTGAGAAGTTGGAACTCACACAACACAAACAGGCAGCGAGCTTTAGAAGATTGCATAATTTTAGGGGTTTACTGTAGAAAAGCCATCTGCTACCCTTAGTTGTTGATTTGCATTTTTAATACCTTCAAAATACTGCATACTATGGTATTCATTACACTTCCTGGCATGCAAAATAGTTCCACAGCAGTGTTTTATATGTACAGTAATTATTAATATTGCTGCTTTTGCAGTCTAAGCTACAGTAGCTGCTTTCTGAAACCAAGACATTCAGCATTTAAAGCCAGAAGAGACTTTCTGAAGTGATGCAGTCACTTGATTCAAAGTGTTTTCCTCTGAGAGCAGCTCTCAGTGTGATTATCTCCGCCAGTCACAAGCTTAATCAAAATAAAGTTCAGACGTACCACGGGGCAGGCATTACGGCAGTGCACAGATGTTTTCGATAGCTGTGTTCAGGTCTTACTCCTATTCTGCCAGAAATAAACAACACGATGTACAAGAAGTGAGGCGTTTAAAATTTTATATGAAACCTGAGTGTTTCTTTGGGATTTTAAAATAAAACTTTAATGGAAGTATAGGGGTATCTGTCCATCTACTGTTCAGTTCTCTGTGTAGCTGTGTTTTGTGAGTATTAGTATTAGTTGCAGCAACTCCCTGATATTAAAGACTTCATAAAATAATCCAGAGTTAAACAGACAGGACCTGATGGGTAATCAGTATTATGTGATGCTATTAACAGAATATTAAACAGAGAAGCAGTTCATTCATACTACATCATGTACGGATTCTTGGGGGTATTTCACTTTTAAATTGCATCCAGTGAAGATGTCTCTTTCATGTTTTGTGTGTGATTAATATGCTGTGCAGGGCATGTGAGATTGAAATGGTAAAGTGGAATACACACTATAAAGGAGGTGGATGGGAACGTTATGGCACTATAACACACCCCTTGACTTTCACCCAGGAAGCTAAAGTTCAAGTCCAGTTTCATGTTTTGAATGTTTGAACCTGTGCCTGACCCTACTGTAACCCTAACCAAGCAGTTTTTATTAAACTTGATGTGTAACTTGTGTAATGTGTTCAATGTCATATTACCTGTGCACAGAAAGTGAAAAAGGCATCTGGTACCTGTGGTATTTGTACAAACTGTAGTGACAGTGGGTTGTCTATGGCCACAAAGTAAACAGTTCTGTACTTTATGGGTTATACAAGGTCATCAGGACTTATGTTTAAATCCCTGTGAATTGGACTTCATTCAAATTGGGTATATTGTGTGACCACTGCTCAAAACTCTTTTCCATAAACTCACTGCTTTTTATGACTGAACAGCCTTCGTGCTAATGTCACAGATCAGTAACTGGAACTAAACTGGATCTAAAAACCCTGCAGTGCTTTCCCTGCCAGCTCAGTATTTGTATATCCTTCAGGTGACTAAGGCCAAAGTGGCCAGATGTCAATTAACAATTTGCACTGAGCAAGGCTCCTGCATAATTTGTGTCTTTCATAACTGTGCTCAGGACAAGGAGAAAAAAACTCAGTTCAAGTTTTGATAAAAAAGGTTCATTTTATCACACATAGTTTAAGAAGCAAGATTCTAGAATGTTATAGTTCAATTAAGCAGCCTAAAGCCATCTGACTTGTGCAAGTTAAAGCAAAGAGCTTGTTTTAAAGGGTTAAACAGAATACTGAAATTCATTTTCTCAGAAGAACCTCCAGTGTTGAAACTTGGCGTCCTGGGTGGAGAGTGCAACAAATGGCTGTTTTTCAATCTTTTGGATGACTTGGCCTGCAGAATAGTTATGTATTCACCCATGGTGTGGTTGAAGTCAGATAAATTTATCTACCACTGTGTTGTGAAGTGTTTTTTTCCTTGTTTGCACATTCAGACAAAACTTCTGGTGGCACACTTGTGGATGCCAGCGTTGATGGTTAATAATAAAATTATGCCAATAATGTTCCACCATGCGCTTCTGAAGTAAAATATTCCAAACTCTATTTTCCCTTTTTTCAATCTCTTAATTAATCTTAATTTAAAATATTCAAACATATTACGAAGAATACTCAAGAGATAATAGAAAAGTGTATCATGTTAATGAGCAGTAATTAACTTGTCAGACTAAAAAGCGTAAAAGAGATTTTGGGAAACATCAAACGATTGATGAAAATGTCAACTGAGGTAGAAACTGTACATGATAGATGTGTGTACAGTATAAGTGTGTGTGTATCTACTATATTCAGTCATGCGTGAGTGTTATGAGCGTGTCTTTTATTGCTTTATAGCTTCAATAACACCATGTGCCATAATAGCTTAACATGTGGCCACTGTGTGAGAACACACCTCGCTTGCCCCCTTTACAACCTTCAAAGATGCACAGGTGTTCAAAAATAAAAAAAGAGCTTTTAGCCTGAGTTTATCAAAACAATGCCTCTGCTGGCACTATGTCAGAAATCATAGCCCTGCTCATAACCTCTGACCTTCCTCTTTTTATTCAAAAACTCTGCAGTGCAGTCATGAAAAGTTTCACAGGAACTGAGGCAAGTATTTTTCTAAACACTTTCCAACCTCACTGATCATACACTTCACAATCTGTTCTGCTTTTTTCACTGTTACGTGAGCTAGGGAATCATTTAGACAACACAGTGTAGGCGGATGTCCTTTTGTCAGTATGCACAGCATCTGTGTGGGCTGCCTGCTGGGCTCAGCTCTCTTATGGATAGGGCACTGGAAGGCCTGAGCTCCATGGCTGCAGCTGCAGACTGGTGGGCGCCTCACCGCTAAATGCCTGCAGACAGACACACAAGCAATGACTATGCTGTGATAGGAGAGAAGTAAGCTGCAGAGACTGTGATAATAATGTTGATACTATGCGAGCCTGAGTCCACTTCCTTGGCCCTTGACCCTAAATCAGTTTACATTCTTTATCCTGCCTCAGATATTGTGAATGAAAAAAAAAAAAAACTCAGTCTCTGTTGTTGGAGTAATGGTTTTCATCAGAATGTATTCACTTATTACTTTCGTGGTTTTGCATGCCAACTTTTACATTTTCAGCTTTAGCCCTAGTGTAAAATAAATGAATGCTAATGAACTAATTATTACTCTATGTTTAGACAGATTACATGGATACAAAAATAAGGTGAGTGGTGTAGGGGCGTAAGGTTTGTTTAGACACTGAGCATCTAAATCTTAATTTTGTGTGTTCTGATTAATTTTGTGTATGCATCAGTTTGTGCCTTTATTGTGTGAGTTCACGAAGGGAAGCAAAATTAGTAAAATAAACAAAATGGGAACAAAAGGATTAAATTAATAAAATAATCAACAGAACAGTAAGGGCACTTTACTAATATTAATTTGGACAAATCCTTCCCATTCTCCCATAACTTTACACAGGGTGAATGGAAATGTTAAGTGAATAGCACATAGTGAGAAATCAACTTCATTAGTAATAATAATCCTGTGTGGCTGCACTAACACTGCATTGTACTGGTGCAAAAGTTGATGACGAAACTCATTTCACCAAATCATTTAGTGGGTTGGAATTTGAATTTAACTGAGGAAGGTAGGTGGAATTTAATAACACTATTTTTGGCCCAATTTGGGAAGAAGTTTTCCCAGTTAATAAAACAAGACACAAATGCATGTATGGTTGCCTTTATGATAATTCCCTATGGTATTTGGTCATACTTGACTGATTAGTGTTAGTCGTCCTGTGTCTCAAAACACACTTTTGTGGAAAAATGCATTATGCCTTCGTGCAACCAATCTCAAAGTTCTACTCCTCTGTCGAACACACCCAACCCTACAAAAAGCTTTGGTGAAAACTTATGTAAGAATGCCCCAACTGGGGCAACCTGACCGGCATTGTGCTATTGAAACCACAAACTGTAGCAAAAAAACTTCATTCAGCCACGCTGTGTTTTGCTTCCAAGCATCACATCACTGGAATACAGTACCACAAGCAGCCACCATCATTTTACTCAAGTGTGATTGTCACAATTGCACAGGGGCCCAAATGCAGACAGTTAATACCCAGGAGAACGATAAGTAGAATACTACAAAGGTTTATTGCAAAACAGGATCACAGAAGCAGGTAAAGGAACCAAATAAGTAAACAGTTAATCAGGGACTATAATTCCCAACACTGGAACTATAAACTGGGCTACAGAAGCCTGAGAGGGACAAAGGGAAGGCTGAAACCCAATTCTAAGGCTATGTTCAGACTGCAGACAAAATCTGATTGTTTTCTGCACGCGAGACCCATATCTGACTTTTCATGACAGTCTGAACAGCAGAAATCTGGTTATTTCAAACCAGACCCAAGCTGCTTTTATATGTGTTCCTAAATCAGATATGCATCTGACGTTTGTCGACGCAACCTCAGTCTGAATGGTCATGTCGCATTTCATCTGACTATTACCTCACTGAAGTGAGGCACATGTCACAATTCTGCACTTCTTTAGGGTTTTATGGCGGTTGGCAAACAACTTATTGGTGCATTACCACCTCCAACTGGTAAGGATTGTGCTGCATGTAACATCACATCTTCTGCACTTGCGGGTCACTTCAGACAGAGCCATAGACTGTTCACACTGGATTCTGATGGATGACGCATTTAAAATATAACGTGAACAATCATGCAAAAAGCAGCAGCATCATAATGTATTGAGGAACAGTGTATGAGTGATCGTTTGCATACAACACAAACAATACTTGTGATTTTACAAATAAATGTAGTAGGGCATATTTAAATTTCTTGAGTGTGTAAATTCAGTCAGTTTATCAGAAACATTACATACAGACAATTTTGACTAGGGGAAGGAGAAAAGCTGGAACCTGAAAACTTACTGATGGACAAATGCAGCAAAGTCTAACATTTACAGCTTGTTAAAAATGTCAGTAAAGTGGATCAAATTTGTAGCTGTACTCCAACAATAATGAAACCAGAGTCACTAGCTTAGTATATGTGATGCTAATGCAATAAATATATTTTAAACTATGAAAGTTAATTTGAAGGTCAGCAGTTTTTTGTGTGTGAAAAGCTTCGTAGATAAGTGGCTGCTTATATTTATCCCCATCCTCACATTATTACTACTAAAACTGCATCTGAATGGGCAGCGCATTTTCCCTCCCTGAGAGTTTCTCCGTCTGTTACATTCCCATACTGTATGTCTGTGCTGTCTAGTGAAGATGTTTCTCAAGACATTTCCAATGATGAAAGACGGCATCAGTTCCACAAGATGAATAATTAAGTAGTTATTTTTACCCCTCTGGGCCATGAAATGGCTGCCAGTATGTGTGCAGACAGGTGAGAGGATTGCTGACTGTATAAACGATGGCATTGAGTCAGAGGATCTCATGGCTTCACAGGCATGCAGCCAAGCTTGTTAATAAAAGGACGTAGTAGGGGATTGCTCTGCATTCTGAGTACACACTCCAATTTGAATAATTCAAAAACAGAGGTATTGTAAAATTTATTTTACATCCTGTGCTGCACAGCTTGTTTTTCCCCTCCATCCCACCATGGAACTATCTACTGTAACTTCCCCATTCTTCGGTCCTTCATGAACTCTTGGTATCCCTTGCAAACTTTTGTAATCATCTTGATGACGAAAAATATGCAAAGCAAGCGTTTTCCTTTGACAGCAATGTCAAACTGTCAAGATATTCAAATTAAATCAATTTGTTACACAACTTTAAATCAGAGTCTACTCATAGTCCCGTCAAAAATGAATAAATTGAGCCCACAAGGCTTTACGAGCCCCTGAATCGTGCATGTAGTGCAATTCTCCTTGGTGCTATGTGTAAAATATAGACATAACCCTGTTTCCCTTTTTGCCTCTGAGGTAATGGATAAAGAAGAAGTAGTTGGTAGAAATATGACCAAAACAGGCACACAGGCACTTAGCCAATTTTAATTATACATGTCTTGCATCCACTGTCAAAATAACCCCTGTGTGCATTCCCGGTAAGTGCATCAATATGAGCAGGACAGGCAGAGAGCTCCGTTCCCTTGTTTGGGGGTGGGGGGGCCTAAACCTAAACTGGAGTAGCTCAGCTGGGAGAGCTCAAAGTACCCACATCAGGTATTTTCAGCCATTCTTCCATCTCGACCATAAATAAGCCTTGTTCACTCCAGAGTCACTGAGTAGCAGCTGCATGTCACAGCTGTTGGAATAGCTGTGTCTCTTTTGTAAAGCTTTTAGTGTAGGTGGTGTGTTTATCCCACCGGTCACGCTGAGGCAGCCACCATGGGGCCTCAACCCTCCTTGCTGAGTGCTGACTGAGTTTGCCCACGCTCTGTTCTCCACTCAGAGCTGTCTGTTTCTCTGCCTGTTAAATATCTTCACAGGAAACATAAAGGAAGGGGGATGCAGACAGAATATGTCATTTTCACTAAATTACACAGCATGGATGACCCTCATGCAAATTTTTCCTATCTCTTGGTGAAATTATGAGGTGCGTCTGACATCTTGACTGCCAGATGATGAGCTCTGACACAGGCAAAGCAGAAAGACAATAAACTTCGGCGAGGGTAATATGTTGGCTTAAGCGACATTTCACTCCCCCTGCAGAGCCACAGATAAGAGGATAAAAATCACAAATTGGTCTCCTCATCTTAGTCAAGGGGTGACCGATATTTCAGCTGTGCAAAAGCAGTTTCTAACCAGTAAAGACCAAACCTTTGTGGGAGGATGAAAAAAAAAAAACACATCCATCACTCGACTGGAGGTCTTTTCCAAGTATAAATATTAAACTTTTGGGAAACCCACAAGGGGAAACCCAAGTAGAAATACTACTTTTTTGCAGAATTAAACTTAAAATTTATGCAAATGTGTTACCACAAATGCTCTGTGTTATAACCTAGTCCTACTCACTGCTCTACTTGGTGTTTATGCAAATGAGACTATGGAATTAGTTTGCTCATTACAGTCTTTGGTTAGAGTAGCACAGGTTAACCACAGGCCTGTGTGACATATTTCCCTTTTAGATCACACCAATTTCCTTTCTGCTGCTTGAAATGTTTTTTCTCAGTATGCAAATGCAGCCATTAAACATCAAATGCAAAAGCTGTTATGGAACTGACTATGGTGGTGATGAGATTAGTGAGATTTTGACAGCCATATCCATATTGTATCTACTGTGTATGGCCCTCTGAGAAACAGGTGTTTTTGGATTTCATTATTGTTGTGAGTTTGCTTTGGGAAGCAGTGGAATACAAGTGGGCAGAATCAAGTCCAGATAACCATCAAACTTGCTCATATCATAATGTGCAATACATCAGGTTTTTAGCTGAAGATGTCTAGATTATGGAACTGCTTTTAATTTTTCCTGAGACTAGTAGGAAAAAAAATTCTATGCAGCTAACGACATGATGTGATGTAGACATGATATATTTAGGTTGTTTTATGGCAGATGATACTGTTAATGCACACTTTAGCAGTACCAATGATAATTTGGAATTCACAGATTTGTAATGTGTTTTTTACTGTTTAAATTTGGTAAGGATGCACTGACTACCTGATGCTGTGTAAATTTTTATGTACACGTATGTTAAAAATATACCTCATTATGTTTTATTTACAGTAAGTGTGAGAGTTGTTTTCAGTCAGAGTGATGATGCGCAACCATAATTTTTTCACTATAAAATCAAATATTTTTAACATTTTTCTACAAAACTTAACATCAGCATAGTTATTGCACTCATGAACTGAATGGAGCATGACAGTGTGATGACCAGTGCACAAACAATCTTTTCGCTGTAGGCAATAAAAGGCTACCTAAAAAAATGGACTTTTGTCACAAGTCACAGTGCCACAGATTTTGCAAGTCTGAAGGAGTATGTCATTGGCATTGGCCACTTGAGGAGTTGTTTTCAAGAGGCGGACAGTACTGAACAGTCCGCACGCCTGACATTCATCCTGACCCAGTGTAGTCACATTCGGCTCCTACAAGCCATGAGACAGATGGGCTGTACAATAAGTGGATTTTGGGGTGCCTTAGTGGCTCACCAGGAAGAGTGTACCCACATGTCTCAGGCCTAGCTGCAGTGGCCCAGGTCTAATTCCAACCTGTAGTCCTTTGCTGCATGACACTCCCCACCTTTTCTGTCTCTCTTCACTGTATCTATCAAAAAATCCAAAAAGGCCAAAATTTGGAGGAAAAAAAAAAACGGATATCAGCCAGGCAGTCAAAAATCAGCACTCGGTGAGTGCTATGAATGCTGACCACTCAGTGTTCACGCTGTCATAATTCTTGAATTGTTGACCAAAAAGTGGAAATGTTGGGGAAAGTTAAACATGGTCACAAATGAATGTTCACCATAATATTTATGTGAAACTATATTACTGTTGTCAAAAAAAAAGAAAAATTATTTGGTGCGTTTACCGTGGTGTAGTGTACTGTATGTGCTTGGCTGAGTAGCAAACATCTGTAGGATTATGACTGTGCTGCTACAGATGGCAGCTTTACATTCTTGAGTGCACTAAGAATACAAGCATTAGCTATTCTTAAAATCTAAATAGGTGGAAAAGAAAATACGGTTCCATTCTAAAAACATATATATATGCTGTTACAATGCAAAGTTTCCGTAGGCCTAGGCCAGGGAAAAAAATGCATACGGCACACATATTGGAGGAGGTGGGCATGGTTTGTAAACTCACTCTGAATTATGCAGCGTGGCTGTGGTGGCGGGTTGATTTAAATGGCTGTGTGAATGTGGGCGTGGGCGACGGGAGCGAATGGATTGAGAACCCAGCCTGAGAACTCAGAGAATTGAGACAGATTCAGAATTAAGGACTCAGATACACACGAAGAGAGTTTTAACACACCAGCCACTTAACTGAGGGGGAGGAGAGCTGAAAGAACTGAGCCATTTACCTATGGAACAAAGCATCGGACTTTGAAATAGCATGCTGACACTGTAAATATTCACCTTAAAAAGTCTGAACTACATCACCCAGATCACCGTCAGGGGTGATCGAGATAAGGAAGTGCATGGACCGGCCAGGGATGGAGGCCGGGGCTCATCAGATCCAGGTGTGCGATGGTGAGTTTTGCAAATGCATACCTGCTTCCTCCGATTTAGGACAGGGCAAAACACACCACCCAGGGCTACTATAGCACAACTTCTGAACACACGTAGGGTTCGATGAGGGTTAGTTACAGGGATTTATCTTAGCGAGCAGGCTTGGGCCAAGGCATACAAGAATGGAATCACTGCATTTGTAAGCTAACTGGGAGGTGAACCGTTACAATACAGTTAAGGTCAAAATTAGCAAGTTAGCTGCTCTGTGATTTTTTTTAATTTGCAAAGAAAGACAGAATTTGGGAATTTTGAGAAAACAAAAATGTCCAGCGCCAATATTATTAACCTCCAGAAGAACTGACCTTTTTATTCAAGCATAGCACAAACCGCCACTCTTTCACTGAGTAAGTGTATGAACTGGATAAAAGTGAAAATTTGTCCAATGTGGACATAAGGTGAGTTAGTCATTTTTTTTCTGGATGTATGCATGATGTTAAATAGACATGTGTATGAAAATGTTTTCTTTTTCAGGTTTTTCATAGAAGTGTGTCAGGCTTTTTAATGGAGCATTTTAAGTCATGCTAGTTTTACAGAGAAACAGTAAGTTATTTTTATTTGTGAAGATTAGAATTAATCCCCAGAAGAACCCACCTTTTTATTCAGGCACAGCACAAACCACCACGCTTTGACTCTACTGTTTTGTTTAATATTCACTTTAGAACGGATTTGAGGCATCATTTGAAAGCATCATGATCAAAAAAAAAAAGGACAGAAATGAGTTTTGATCTGAGGAGAAGGATTGTTGATGGACACAAAGCAGGCGAAGTATATACAAAGTTATCAAAGCATTTCCAAATATCAAAAACTAGAGTAAAAAAAAAAAAAGGGAAAGTTTGAAAAGAATACAATTTTCATAGGTGGGCTAAAAATTTTGACCTCAACTGTAGATATTTGAAAATATTTTCTTAAGTTACAATGCCTAAATGCAATAATACGCTGACAAAAAAAATCTTACATTTTTTTGTTTTTGTTCATTTTTGATAATCATTTTTAAAATTTTCTCCATTATATTAATTTAGCTGTTTTTTCACTTTTTATCTCCATTTTCATTAAGTTGATATACAATTGAAGTCAGTTTTGTGACTTTTTAAAATAATTTTAAACATTAGACAGGCTCCCTCACTGTCCAATTTTAAAACTCGTCTAAAAACCCATTTCTACTCCTTGGCTTTTG
>JAQQAE010019544.1:0-10903 GCA_029823295.1 Pseudamia nigra | reverse complement strand
CTTCTGATTCTGACCGCTGATCCATCAGCTGGAGGAGGGGGGTGGTGTTAGGTGGAAGGTAGAGGACCTTGATGAATATATACTCCTCCAGAATGTCATCATCCAGACCAGGGGGGTGGGCAGGCGCGTTATCCAGGGTGAGCAGGCATTTCAGGGGTAAACTGTTCTCCACCAAGTATTTTTTGACACTAGGTCCTGTTGTGGAATTCCCACGTCATCAGACTTGGTGTAAAAAGCAAATTAAGAATCGAAGAAGCTTTCCGGATGGGTGGCGAAACGTCTTCAACCAAATTGAAAGTCAATGGAAGAAAAACCACACGCCTTGCAAATTAAGAATCTTTAGCAGTTCCTAGCTTTTGTGTATTTTATTATTCTTCAATGACATGTGTCATACACACATACATACACACGCACACACACACACACACACACACACAATGAGCGCTCTCTCCTCGTGTCTTCGCGCCAGACATTTATACTAGAGTGATGACGTACAGTACTAGGTACGTCATCGAACCTTAGACAAAGCGCGTGTGGAATTTTCCAAACAACTCACTGTGAAGCTACTGCCGACAGAACAGGTTTAAAATCGGCTCTGTGGTCATCTCCCCCACCCCGTAAGCACAGACCCCTAGGCAATTTTATCACGCGGGAACAGTTCATTCAAAACAATATTCAGTCAAAAGGAGGATACAGAGTATTTTTTCCATTACACTTTCCCCCTTTTGATTATATTTGATCAACCAAATAAACACATAACAATCTCCTTTCCTTTGCTATCAGAGTTGCATATCTGTACCATGAATTAGTAAGTACCAGATGAGTTATGTTCCAATTACCGTTCTGTACTTTATCGTGTGTGTCAATGTCAACCCATCTTTTGTCGCGGTGGGAGGAGCTGCCATTGTAATCAGTGGTTACACTCGTATGTTTATGTTTGTGCTGCGGCGTTGGAGGCAACGTGGTGTTGGGTATTTGGCTGTATGGATTTTCTAGTAACCACAAGAGCGGTACTACTAATACTACGATTGTCGTCAGAGTCAGACACATGATTTTAAGGCCACATGACCAAAATTTAAATGGCAACATTTTGTTTTTGCTACTTCAGACAAATCTCTTAGTGTCTCTCTTAAATGCTTGTCGATTGCCTTCCAGTCTCATGTGGTAATCTTCAATTCCCCTCCGGGAATCAGGCTTTGAAAGTCTCTGATGTAATGATGGGTGAAGAGGAAATTGTTTGTGTCTGCTTTCGTTAACACTGCAAGGTTTCTGCTAGACACAGCTGCCTGTTATCTTCTTCTTGTGGTGGTAGCTTGGCATGCTACATGTAGCAGCTAGAGCGCTTTTTTAACCTCTCAGCTGATCTTGAGGCTTGGCACGCCTTTGGTGCAGGGGAGCGCTTATTTCACCTCTCCCTGATCTTGTGTTTGTGTGGGTGGTTCCTCAGGAGGGGGGACCTTTTTGCAGTGGGACACGTGGGTCCACGTAGCTCTTTCCGTGACCTTCACAGCTGTGTGGGTCATGAGGAGGACCTGGAATGGCCCCAACCACCGCTTGGTTTTCCACGATGACCTTCTGAGGTTCTTCACGAACACATAGTCACCTGGCTGGAGGCTGTGTAGCGGGTGTTCAGCTGGATGTGGCAGGGCTGCCTTCACCGTCTGTCTTATGCCTGCAAGGGTTTTAGTCAGGTTTGCACAGTAGGTTAGCATTGCATTTTCACACAGAGCAGTGTCTGGAGTTGGGGCTGGGGGTGGCTCCGCACCTACGTACATGAGGTGGGACTGCGAATAAAATCTCAAATGGACTGAGGTTAGTTCGTTGTCGCTTGCGCATTCTCATGTACATCAGCACTATCGGTAGTGCATCAGTCCATGAGAGATTTGTCTCTTCACAGCATTTTGCCAGTTTCGCTTTCAGGGTCCCGTTCTCTCGCTCCACTGCTCCTCTGCTTGCTGGGTGATATGCACAGTGTTGCTTAACATTTATGCCCAAATACAATGAGAGTTGTGTTATGGCTTCATTCACAAAGTGTGTGCCATTATCACTAGACAATTTTGCTGGAAATGCTTCCACCCATTTTGACCACATGTCCACCATCACCAGGCAATATTCCTTGCCCTGTGAGGGAGTCAGTTCAATAAAATCTATCATTATGTACTCAAATGGTCTGGTTGGTGGGGGGTGTGCAGCGATTTGTGCAGGTTGGATTGCTCTGCCTGTGTTATTTGTGGCACAAACAACACACGCTTGGCAATATTTTTGTGCACAGGCTGAAAAACCTTTTGTGTACCACCACTGATTAATCATTGTCTGCATTCCCCCTTTTGACACGTGGTCTAACCCGTGTGTCAATTTTGCATAATGTGGAAATAAGGCAGATGGGAGGCACGGTTTACCGTCTGGTCCCATCCAGCCTAAAACTGTTTTCGTGGCACCTGCATCACGCCACAGGCGTTTGTCGTTGTCGGAGGAGAGTGATTAAAGATCAGAGAGCGAGCAGAGAGGTGAATCCGGAAGTGAAACCAGTGTGTGTGGAGACCGACTGTAGGGCGGAAGCTGCGGCCTTAGCAGCTGCATCAGCTCTGGCGTTCCCTGCAGAGACAGGATCATACATGTTAGTGTGAGCAGCACATTTACACACGGCGATTTGAGTGGGTAATAAAATCGCATCCAACAGATCTGCAACAAGATGGTGGTTAAGAATACGTGTGCCATCTGACTTGAGGAAGCCTCTATGTTTCCACATTGTTCCAAGAAATGTAACTTTCTGCTGTACAAAGTGCAATTTAGAGAGGCTGGCTTTGTGCCCTTCAGCAGCTAAATGTTGTAATAATTTTGCTGTATCTTCTGTACACTGCTGCTTGGACGGAGTGCAGAGAAGAAGGTCATCAACGTACTGCAAAAGTGCAGTACCGTCAGTCAGAGTCAGAGGCGCCAGTGAGTCATGCAAGGCCATGTTATAAATCAAAGTTTTGTTGTAGACGACATGATACACGTCATTCGTTTGGTCACAGAATACCGTTGAGTCATGTGTAGGTGTCCAGTCAGTTATCTGATTGCATGCTTTAACCCATGGGCCCAAGTCTTTCCACTCGTCACTCTCGTCTTTTGGAAGTGAAACGTGTGGATTGCTGTTTTCTTTGTCATAATAGGACAATTGGTCGTCACGTAAGGCGACTGCTACAGCGCTGCGGCATTTAGACCAATAGATTTTTGTGGTTCTAATTCTGTCCATTTTTTTTTCAAAGAATTTCTCACTATCCTCAGGGTCCGGACCATGGCTGATATGAGGTGTACAATGGATGTTTCCGGCCGGATGTATGCGTGCATAAGGTGGAACCAGTAAAGCTGCCATTTGTGTGAGGTGCTTCGAGTCTTCCCAATTCACCCACCGCTCATAAAAGAAGAAACAATCATATTCAATCCCGGCCTGATACATATATAATGCAGTTTCAGGCTCTTTTCTTTGAACTCTGACGCCCTCTGATGTGGAAATTAAATCCACTCCCAATCGGAGCATCAGATCTCTACCCATTGAATTTAATGGGCAGCAGTTAGACAGCAAAAACGCATGACGACCATCAATTTTGGGTTGCTCCGTAAAACATTTTAATGGAATTGTGAATTTTTCATGAGTGGTAGCACCATTTAGCCCCCATGGAGACAATGGATTGTGAAGGCATCTGCACATCAGGCAATTGAGCAGCTTGGATTACTGAGTGAGTGGCACCCGAATGTACCAAAAATTCTAATTTCATTCTTGGCATTGTGAGGTGCTGTTGGGAGTGTATGTGTGGGCATGTATATGTGCGATACTCATCTGACTGTTGCCCTATAGGATGAGTCCGATCAGCTGG
This sequence comes from Pseudamia nigra, assembly GCA_029823295.1. Taxonomy (NCBI): domain Eukaryota; kingdom Metazoa; phylum Chordata; class Actinopteri; order Kurtiformes; family Apogonidae; genus Pseudamia; species Pseudamia nigra. Next base: position 7,043 of record JAQQAE010019544.1, on the reverse strand, counting down.
TGGATAACTCACGTCGCACTTCCCCCTCCCTTCCAGTCCTTAGTCCGCCGTTTCTCCACGCCCACTTCCTGGTGCTGGGTGATGGGGCGGAGTTTGGCGTCGATGCTGAAAACCTCTACCCCTTGCACGTCCTCTTCCACGCCCCCTGTGACGTAGGTCATTCCTGGGGCAGTCTTTAGCCCAATGTGCGCGGTCACCGTAGATGAAGCATGCATCATCTCTTTGTGGGGGTGGAAGAAATGCCGCTGGCGCAGTAGAGCGTTGATGGAAGGGCATTTGTCATTCCCTATTCCCTCCACTCGCGGCCTGCAACAGCTGCAGTTGTGCCCTGTGTTGCACGTCTTTTCTATTTTTCTTTTCTTCTTCTTTGCGAGTGTGGCCTTTATGAGCATGGCTAGCGTGACGTACCACTTCTGTCAGACGCATGTCCGCATTGTGCAGACCCACAGACGAACATTCGACGGCTTCTCTCGTCCGCGGCTGGAGGCCATTTAGGAAATGTTGCTTAAGCAGGACTTCATATGGCGTTATGTCCCCACCTCGATACCCGTCAGGTTTCGATACCCCCGAATTGTTATCGAAGATTTTGTGCAGTCTGTGCAGATAATCTTCTGGGTCCTCGTCAGGCTTTTGTGTGCAGTGGGTTATTTTGCAAAAATTGCTCTCTGCTCTAAACTCAGTTCTCAAAGTGGTTAGCAGTCTCTCTTTCCACTGCTTGTACTCCCAGTCTGACTGGTCACTATCCTGTTGAGCTGCTCCCCACGTGAGTGTAGCAGGTGTGATGCGGGTGGTGAAATGTTGTTTAACCTTAGCGAACTGTGCAGGCGACATCTGTTGCGTCATGACTCGCCCCATTTCACCAGATGAGGGAACGTACTGGTCTATGAAATCGCCTACAGCATTTGCGAGAGCCTCCCCTCCCTTCTCTGGCTTTGGGAGGTGTTTAGAGGTTGCAATAATGTCGTCTTCAGTCCATGGCCTGTATACATAGGCCGGGCCCGCAGCTCCCATGACTTAGACCATTGGCATTTGGAGGTTCTGTGGTGCCTGACTTCTGGTTATCACACCCTGTGACGTGGAGGGCTGTTCTGTTCTGTGTCGTGACGAGACAGATTGGTGTCTTCGTTCAGTCCTTGCCTCCCGTTGCAGTCTTCGTCCTCGTCCCTCTTCCGCCTCCTGCTGGCTGGGCGGAGGTAGGACGGGTGCTGAGGCTTGTGGGGGTTCAGGCTCGTCTTCTTCGTCCTCGGATATGTCGCCGCCTTGTGGCGGGGGATCCTGTTGTGGTGGAGGCGGTCGGTATGGAGGGGGGCAGTCGAGTGTGTCATCCACAGTGAAGGGACCCTTAAGAGCAGACAGAGATGGATACAATTTATCTTGTTGCTTTCCCTCACTTTGCTTGTGTTGCGTGGTTCGAACCAGTGTATGTGTTGTTTTTTTCTCTCCTTTTTTTTCTTCTTAGTGGCATTTCTTTAAACATTTGTTTTCTTTCCTTCTTCTCACACTCAACTTCCCACATTTTTAAGCACTTTTCTTCTTTTTCTATTTTTTTTCTCTTCATACTTTCTTCATAGATTTCTCATTGTAACCGCCCTCATTTTTACTACTTCGCCTCCCCACCGTGCACCCGTATTTTAATTTATTATACTCACAGGCCTTCCTTTATGTCAAGGAATTTGTGTTATACAAACTGAACTCAACAACCTGATCTCATATAATTTTCCTTAACGTGATTATACTCACAGGCCTTCCTTTATGTCCAGGAGCTGGAGGAGGTGGCTGGGGAGAGGGAAGTCTGGGCTTCTCCGTTTAGGCTGCTGCCCCCACGACCCTGACCAGGGTAAGCATAAGATGTGACTGGATGGATTTTGTTAACTATTTTGATTAAATTCTTTATTTTCTTTAGATTTTGTCCATTTTATCAATTACTTAGTTCCTTTTCTTCATTCTGTTAATATTTTGTTGATTATTTTGTATTATTATGTATAACTGAGTGGAAGTAAATGTTTTTCATCACAAATGGACTAAGTAACGTATTCTGCAAAACATTTTTTTGGAAATAAAATCTATTTAAGTACATGTAAAAAAAAGTAAATGAGTAAACTGAGTACTACCCACCTCTGGGTATACAGTATGTTCAGAAATAAGTGGTTAAGTTAAAACTAAAACTTTTTTTTACCCAGTTGTATTTATACGTCTTGTAAGCATTGGAAATACGGTGCATCTTTCTCTAGTGTATTTTTATCTTTATTTTTTATGCGCAGAACAATGGCAACTACAGAAGGACAAAGAAAAACAAAAACTGTCATGTCTTAAAAGGGATTTTGCAGGTGACAAGAGTGTGAAAAGTGAGACATCGTCCACACTGTGCATGAACAGAAGTGGAAGTGAGTGGCAGAGAAAGTCGAGGCTGACCATTCTGAACATGTGACTGGATCAAAAGGACAAGGGCTAATGACTGGACCTGATGATGATTCGGGGATGGTATGTCATTTTACTTTAGGACATGTGGCTATGTATGAGTTTGCACCAAATTTGGTAGAGGTGTGTGGTGTGGGAAGGAGAACTTTTCTTGTGGAGTTAAGGTGTTAGTGAATTGGTTAACCCAACAAAGAGGAAAGGGGCTTCAGAGAGGCAAACACAGACACATACAAATACTTTTTCTATTATGCAGTTATGTAGATGCAAATATTTATTGTTACAACACATAGGAGACTCAACATTGGAATCAGGGCCTGCATCTGGTCTTTTTTTTTCCATTATCCTAAAACAGGGTTTAGGTATTTACATGTTAACTTTTAAAGTCTGCAGATCGCTTCATATTTAAATGAATACTTGTCCACTGCAGATCTTATTTAACTTCAAAACCATCCTGAATGATAGTTGTGAAAATATTTTTATTATAAATATTTTAAAACATAGCATACCCTCCAACTGATTTGTTTTTTATTAAGAGGGTTTGTATTAGGTAGTAGATGCAATGCAAAAGCTCAAATGAACCTTCCAGAGCCTCGTATAGCGCAGTGTATGAGAGAATCACAAAACTTCGCTGGAGAACCATATGAGGCATTACTGAGTATAAATTCCAAATTACCTCTCAGCATACTGTAACTCATACTGCTCAGAGTGGAAACAAAAACACTGATGTTTCCTGTGCAGTATTTGCAGACTGAAGACGATGCTGATCACAGGTGTTTTCCAACATCTACATCAGAGTAGGTTTTCTACACCCTGATAACAGTGTACAGTTGTATACTGTCTTCAACAAATTAGTACTTTTACTGTTGTTCTTTTGTTGTAGACAAACGTGAGGTTTGGTTTCCTTCACATGTTTCACCAACTTCCTGTCGTCTTCCTCAGAAGGGTCATGTGTTGTTACTGTGACGTGTCTTGCTTGCTGTTTGGTAGGGGTTGACCAGACAGATGCCTTGTTGAGAATAGCATCCCAGGCATGGGACAAGATGTATAATCCCTGTCACTTCATCAACCAGATGACTTGGGCATTCAAGTCCTGCAATTTTGTGATTCCGTATTCCCTTGGCCTTTGCCAGGTCCTCACTGATGAGGAGCTTCTCAGCATTCAGTTGAATGCAAAGTGCAAACTTTGTGTTTTTCATGTGCGTTAGAGTTTGAATACGCCTTCTGGTGCTACTTGTACACGTCATCAGTGACAAACCCAGGGTCATAGGGTGTTTTGGGTCTTCAATCTTCATACACCCTCGCCCGGGCGACCCAACCGGGTATGATCAGGCCCCGGGTTGTGTCCTTGTGGCAAGTTGCTCCATGGATCCCCCCCTCCAGATCCACAGCCATCGTGAGGCTTTCTCTGCAGCCTCTAGGATGTTCCTCATAGCTCTCTTTAGTTGCAGCCCCTTTACTCCCAGGAGTTTGAGGGTTCGTTGAAGTGAGTGGCCAGAGAACCTTTGGCACCCAACCTTGACTGGCTCACAACAGGCTTTCCAGCCGTTGTTCCGACACTCTGTGCTGAGCTCCGCACGTTATGTTCATGGGCCTGTTCAATTTGGTCTTCCTAGGGGACAGCCAGTTCCAAGATAACCACTTGCTTGGTGGACTCTGATGTTGGTACCACATCTGGGCAAAGCAAAGTGGTTGCGATGTTGTCCAGGAACTTAAGTTGTCTTCCAAGGTTGACTTGAGGCTGCCAGTCACGAGCAGTGGAGAGGAGCCCACGTGTATATCTAGGCAGGTGGAGTTGCGCCTTCTGTCCAGCTCTAATGAAGGCAATAGACTGTTTGCAGGCTGCCTGGGTCTTGCTGTGCTGGATTGCTGTGCAGATGGAATCCTCCAAAGCCTTTAGCGTGGTACCAGCAACACTGCCCCTCCTCGAGTATTTTTGAGCAGCTGCTCAAGATATGTTCCTGGGTGCCCCTTTTCTGGCAGTTTGCATTCGGGAGTGTCTATCTTGTCCCAGGTAAACAGATTTGCTGGACATGGGAGATCATAAACAGATTGGACAAGAAACCTGATGCAGGAAGGTTCTGCTTTCCAGAGCTCTGCCCAGGTGAGTTTGTGGGAATCTGCATGCTCCCACCTGGTTCACACACCTTATTTGCACATGCTGCCCATCTTGCTGTAGTGCTCCTCCTCCACCTCTGCACAAATCTTGTCCTGGATCAGACAGTGTTTCTCCTTCCCAGGGGACAGATCGTAACACGGCTTAGGAAAGTAACCCAGATCTGTGCATCCCACTGCCATGGAGCCCACCAGTGCTTTGTGCCTTAGTCACACCTCAGTTTAGGGACAGCTTCCTGCACCTTCCATTTCCTTCTGGTTTTCACAAGGATTCCTGCTGCAGCAACTCTAGTGTCTGCGGAGTCCCTGTACATCAGCACTTTTCTGGAACAGGTAACTTTAAACTCCACTCACTAGTCCACTCAAGGGAAGCTGCAGTATGGTAGATGAAGATGCTGAAGATGCTGCTCAAGGACTGAGGGAGCCTCAGCCATCTCCTGAGAAGCTGGCTGATGGCCCTCCAGAGTATGTACTGTTGTTAATAATACTTTGTAGATTCACAGGGGCCATAGTATTCTTGGCAAGACTCTGTGCTGGTAGATCCAATCTTTGCATTTTTCAGGAGGGCCTGATTTGTCAGGAGCAGTGAGCCAGGTGGTCAGGTTGCACTTGGCTTGCTGTATGGCAGCTGAGTCCTTCAGGGAGCTGTCAAAGATCTTGCCCAAGCTCTTGACTGTTTTTTCAGTCACTGGTGGAATCATAGTCCCTCCCAGGGCAAAGCGGTACTGGTTGGACACTTTGCCCTTTTTCAGGACCAAAGACCCAGATTTTACAGGCTTGAAACTTATTCTCACCCATGAGATGAGCCATTCAAGTCCCTGAAGGAGCCACCTGCATCCTGGAACAGATGTTGTCATCACTGTTAAGTCATCCATGAAGGCTCTTATAGGGGGCTGCCGAATCCCAGATCTTGACTTGGACCCTCTGCATTCCACTTCTGCCGACTTAACAATCATGTTCATGGCCAGCGAGAAGAGGTTACAGAGATTGTCCAACCAGCAATTATCCCCTTCTCAAGGCGATGCTAAGCAGATGTTACTTGGCCTGAGGAGACTTGCGGGCTGAAGTTGTTAAAACAATCCATAATGAGGTCGCAGATCTTGCCAGGAACATGGTGTCTAGCAAGCACAGTTTCGACAAGCTTGTGTGTAATAGATCCGTAGGCATTGGCTAAAACCAAGCCAGAGAGCTACCAGGTCTCCTTTGGTCTCTCTTGCCTCCTTGATCAGCTGCGTCACCATGCCCTTGTGCTCCAAACATCCAGGTACTCCTGGGACTCCTCCCATCTGGACTGCGGTATCAATGTACTTGTTCAAGAGGAAATCTGTCAAATGTTGGAACACGACCTTAAAAAAGATTTTACGAGTCTGTTCTCTGAATCTTGGTACTAGTTCTTCAACCATTTCTATTTCTTGTGTTTTTGAAAAATATTTCTCATTTTTCAACTTGACAATTTGTCCTTCCAGCTTATTATTTAAATTGTTTTTTTTAATGATTCCTTGAATCAGTTTATGTACCTTTTTGCCTTTTTCATTCAATTTGCTCTGAGCTTCTTCAAGTTATACTTGATGTCATTCTCAAGAGATTTCCTCAACTTTGCATTTCATGTTATTGTACAAACACTCCAAACGTGTGTCCATCTCATTTTGCAGTTTGGCCACTTGTTTTTCAAACACCTCTTTTGTATTTGTCATATCATTAACCACACAACTGAAATGCTGAACCTCTGACTTTATCATTCAGTTCTTTGTGAGTCTTTGCCAGGTCGTTATTGATGTGGAAATTCTTTGCAAGATTTCCTCATGTATAAATTGTTCATGTGCACGTCTGTTCTCTGAATCCTGGTACAGACTCTTATAATGGGCTATTTCTTCAACCATTTCTTCTCTTTGCTGGTGAAAAAACTCCATACGTGTGTCAAACTCATCTTGCTGTTTGGCCACTTGTTGTTGAATCTCGTCATTTGATTGTGTTATTTGATTGACCAGATGTCTCAGATGTTGAACCTCTGTGATTTTATCATGTAATTCTCGCTGAGCCTTTGCCAGGTCCTCACTGATGAGGAGCTTCTCAGCATTCAGCTCCTCAACTTTGTGTTTTTCATGTGCAAGTCTGTTCTCTAAATCCTGATACAGACTCTTATAATGTGATATTTCTTCAATCATTTCTTTTTCCTGCTCTTGTAACCAGTAGCCTCATTTTGCTATCCGGCCATTTGTTTTTTCTGCACCCAATTTAAAATCTTTGTTTCAATGATTATTTCAGTCAAATGTTCTTCTCTGTGTAATTGCTCATGTGCTCAGACTGTTTTGTTTGAATTAAACCTACCACATTGCAACAATTGTTCCTAGCTACTTTACCACAGTTATATGTCAAGGTATATTAGTACCTTTGGCTTGGCATCAAGGGACATAATCTTCATAGCATGGTTGCCATGGCAACAGCACCAATGTGGTAACCATGTTAACCATGTCACAATTCTGTTTTGTAATACATTTTATTTTATTGCATTC
>JAQQAE010019543.1:0-10903 GCA_029823295.1 Pseudamia nigra | reverse complement strand
GTACTTTTTCACGGTCAAAGAATCCAATAATAAGGGTCAAATAAATGTATGAATATTGCTTTTGTTCTATTAACATTATGGGGGAAATAAGCATTGGTTCAAATGATAATGGTCAGTTTTCACTATGCAGAGAACCTGAGCTGCCTCGGTGGAGGTCTGCGCTCTCTGACTGCTTTCTCATTTTGTAATAAGTTACATTTCTTTTGTCATTTTGTTGCTGTTCTGCATAATACTTTAATTTATTCTGACTGTGTTTATATTTATGGGAATATTATTGTAGTCTTTATGTTGGTTACTTTACTCTTGTTTACGTCACAGGTCCGGTTACAAATACAGGTAATGGGGACAGGCAGGCACAGTATTCTACCAGGGAGAGAGAGCAGCAAACACCATGGTTCTTTGTGTGTTTCAACTCCAGCAGGGTCTAATAAACTACACACTAGACATTTTTTGTCTGGAAAACTGACTTCTTTCTCCCTGTGTGAATTACGATTCATAAGTGCCTTAGTGGCTGTTTGACTTTGAATTACTTGTAATATTTGTAATTTAGTTTTGACTTTGAATTACTTGTAATATTTGTAATTTAGTTTTGTTGAGTAATAGTGACTAAAAGAATAAGCAGACCGTGTGTTCTGGATTCAAGAAAAACATTTTTTTTAAGTCATTACATAACTTATTGATTGCATTATCATGTACTAGTTTTTCATTGGTATTTCGCTGTGGTGACCCCTGAGGGGAGCAGCCGAAAGGAGAAGATTTACAGCAGCAGTTTCTATTGTTCCCAACAGCTGGGATACACAAATATAATGTACAGCTTTTGGCTGAAAGCTTGTTCTTTATATAACAACAAATATGCATGACACTAAGGCAAAGCTGCGTACACAGTATACAGGGAATCAATTTAAGGAAGTTTAACTCTGATGCCAAAATACTGACAGACACACAATAGCAAAGGATGGTTATCTGAATCTGAACAGACCTGTCCATGATAAAGTTATGTGCTTAGTGATCTCCTTTCAGATTCACACAAGTATTTTCACGCTAAGAATAAAGCAAGATGGAACATGCAGGTTCTCTGCACCTTGTTTCATGAGCACAAGTGACTGCAGGGCTGGATTGTAGGTTTCTCCGAAGCGGTTCTGTATCTGACGACCCAGCTGAGGTCCAATGGCTGATTGAGACAGAGGCGTGAGAGGGTTAATCATGAAACCAGAACACGCCGTGTAAGTGCGGTGACATTAAACACAACTGGTTCCTAAATTTTTCCATCTCAGTTCCCTCTTCTTACCATCAAGGTTTCCTAAAACTGCCTGGACTGTGTTGTTGCTTTCATTCAGCAAATACTGGACTTCCTGGAGATGCGAAGCAAAAAGAACACACGCATTAAATGTGCACAAGAGATATGGGTTGGAATACAGTGTGTCGAACACTTGAGCTAATGTAGCAACCATATCAACCAAACACAGCTCTGTCTTTCCCTCCAAAGCTTTCCCACTCTCTATTATCTTTAGATAAGTTTATTGACACTGCAGGATACAGAGGTGGTATTTAATCAGAGGGGTGTTGGAGAATTGACGTTCTGTTTGCATCACACACAAAAGCTTCCAAGTCAAAGATGAAGAACTAAATGTGACTACGGTAATGCTCAGTGGACTAACAAGGCTGTTTCTGGTTTCCTCACAATGATTAAAAGAATAATGCCAAACCAGGAGTCATGCTGTAATAACCAAGCACTTAGTGTATTTGAATAGTCATACCACTGCCGTCAGCCTGTCAGAGGTCATCTTACCTGAGGCACAGCGGTGAGGTAGGTGCGGATGTTTTCTATACTGTTGTTGAACCCCACTGTGCTGCGATCCACCCCTTGTTTGAGGGCTTCATTACTTTTAAACATGCATATGTTCCCAGCCCTGCAGACACACACACACACACAATTAAATCTGTTTCATCAATGCCAAGTGAGAGGCACAGACATAAGGCATGCATATTCAACATGGATTTCTAATGCTAATTTCAGACAGCATGTCATTATGCTGTACAAAAAAAACACGCACACACGCTAGTGAAAACACACTCACAGGATGACAGCAGTGACGACAAACAAGCTTAAGTAGAGCACTCGTCTGCTACAGTGAGTGGATGATGTCTGCGGCTGGTACATCTTCCCACCACAGTTGCCACAGAGGCGACAGCACAGGAAGAAGATACCAACTATGGGGATGAGAACAATGTAGATAATACCGATGGCTGCACACACCAGGAACCCCACATCGTACAGCAGAATCTGAAGGCAGAGATGTAGCAAAGTGACACACATTTCTTTATATTAAAAAAATAATAATAAAGTGGATTAGATATCAATTTCAGGGCCACGATGTCAGAACAGTAACAGGTATTTGTGGTTTACTATGACGTCAAACCACAAGACAACAGTCAGAAGTAGTTTTACTTTACAGCGGTGACTGTCCACAATTAAAGTACATGAAAGACTCGTAACTTCAGTAGAAAAGTGTTCATACACACAAAGATGCTTTAAAAGTTAAAAACGCTCACATTACCAGCTTTAGGGACATTGAGGAGATCGTATCAGTTTCCTGTCCCAAAACCCTCATTTCATTCCATTCACTTACTTTTTTGATGAGTGCTTGATTTGACCAAAGTTGGCTTGTGTCATTGGCTATTGTCAGGATCAGATCTAGAAAAAGAAGGGAAAGAAAATGTCTAAACGCCATGAATACTGAGTTTTTCCTTTTCAAGCTGCGGATCATTTTCCTACCATCCATGTACAAAAGCCTGGCCAAAGGAACAATGTGTGCTGCGCTCTATACAAAGCATTTCAATCGTCTGCATTGTAAAACTGGAAATGTGATACCTTCATCTGCAGTAAGTAGGAAACGGGGACAGTTTTGAGGAAAGATTAGATTTTTACATAAAAAAACACAATACAGAGGCTCCTGTGTATGGTCTGACTAAAACCCTGTTATTGTCCGTATTATTTACAAAACAGGCGTAGGCTGCTGAGAATACATGTTATTCAAGTGCTCTTCACAAGCCACAACCACTAACCTCCTGAGTCACTGTTGCCTGATGTAAATGTTCTGGGAATTGTCTATTTACCTGCAAATTAAAATTTATCAACTGAATTTTAATATATAACATGAGTGACAAATATAAGAGGCCACTTGATCTATGCGTAGTCTGAAGTTTTCTATTGTATCAGATTTCATTAGTGAATGCTTTATAGATTCTATGAACATTGAAAACATACTGGTGAAGCCCGTTAGACAATTGATTAAATGAGTTCACTCTGTTCTGTTAAGTGCATGGCAAACATGGAAAAAAAATATGTACACACACATATTCAAGCTTTAAAAATTTACAACATTTATTTTGAACATTGTCCATTAATGCTGAAGCTATCCAAACTGAAAGAACATGTAGGGAATTATGTTTTATATTTTAGATTGTCCAAAGTAACCACATTTAGCTGTGATGACCGCTTTGTACACCAATGCCATTCCCTCGTCAGATTCATGAGGTAGTACTGAGACACTTTTTGTGCCTTGTCAAGACTTAATTTATGCCATTTATTGCCTTTTTATGTGTTTTAGACCGTCGGTTGTCTTACACTGAAGGTGAGTACAGAGCCAATAGATCTATTAGGTCTGCTACAAATACTGTACAAATCCATATTATGGCAAGAAACCCTTAAGTTACATAAAAAGAAAAAAGCAGTCCATCGGTACTTTAAGAAATGAAGGACAACCAATCTAAAAAATATACAAACTTTGAATGTGTCCCAAGTGGACTCAGCACAGACCGAACCAGCTCATTTTCCCTCACAATGTGATTCACACCCAACAAAAATAGGCCCGCATTTATTTTATCGATGTTAATGGATTCCTTGTCCATGAAAACATACCCATAGCATTTGGAATCACATTCATATCATTATTAGTTCAATAGTTTTTTCGCAAAATCCATTTTTCTGGATCTAGCTCCATAACTACTGAGGACCCATCAAGTTTGTTTACATCTACTGAGTCTCAGCTTCGGTTTGGTCTTAGTAGCATGTCTGTAACTTTATTTGTTACCTTACAGTGCCAACTAAATTTACCTGTTTTGGATCACAGTATCGGAATATTGCCAGGATCTCAATAAATCTATGCTATATTGTAGAACCTGTTGTGAACTTATGTATTTTGACAAAGAATCCTTCAAAAACTTCCTGGATCCAGATGGTGATCTGCATCACTCCAAAAATCTAATCGATTCATCCTTATGCCATTTCCAACCTATCCTGAAAAGTTTATGAATCAAGTCAACAGACAAACAAACAAACAAACGGGGAAAAAACATAACGTCCACGACAGAAGTAATGATGAACCGTCTTTTTTCTTTACTTAACTGAGTGTGTCTGGCCACATGCATTTTCATTTACAAGATTCATGATCTTTAACCGTCTGGATATCTTCAGTATTAATGTGCAATGTTGAAAATATCAAAATACATAAAATTGATGGTGTGTCCAAACTTTTGACTTAGCAGACATTGAAAATGTCTAATCAGTAATGATACATGAAAATGCATTTAATACAAAGCGAAGCGTGGGCTGTGAAAGCACACTTGAACATTCATTTACTCGTCATAATCTCAGGATTGGTGACCTAATGGGAAAACAAACCATAAAGCCATTTTCCTTATCACAGTAAATAGAATGTGTTGTGACTGTTGACACAAAACGTTAACAAAGTAGTCTGAGGGCAACTCTACTGAATTTGTATGTCATTTGACTTTGTAACATCAGTCAGGCAATCAGACATGACCAACAACTACTGCTAAAGTTACAATGACTCTGACCTAGTCAAAGGTATGTTTGTTTAAGCTGTTTGTTTTCTGAAATCAATCCCAGGCACGATGTGGGAAAAAAAACAGTAGAATTATTTAGAGAGCAATTATAACCAGGAGTGGGAACGGACAAGGAAACATAAGTGTGAGTCACAGAGAACAAAGACCTGAAAACATCAGAGAGCATCAAGGTTAAAGATTGACTGTGAAAAAATTCACATTAACTCACTGATTAGCCAGAGTGGTCATCTTTTGTTGAGACATTATTAGCACAGAGCAGGAGGGCAAGTTAAAATAGACGTCCTACACTCAGTGGAAACTTAACAAGAGCAGAGCATGAAAGCCCACAATTTGAATACCATTTTAATTTGGTATCACGACATGGTTGCTGAGCAGCTTGAGGCCTGTATGTGTCGACTGAGAGCAGGAAAGAGCCTCGCTTTCATTTGAACATCAGGAGGTATCTGTGGATTCGTCTGGAGACTCTCAACATTGACCACTTTGTTCTCTTCCACTGAACACCTTTTTTGGACCACATCTACTCCCAGTTTTTGCCAAATTCACACTGTTCAAATTGTCAAGCTGGTCCAGGACATTCCAGCTACTGCATTTTGTAAATCTATCTTATGTAGCTTTGAAATAATTTAGGTGTTTTCTAGGGCTGTCAAACAATTCAAATTTTTAATCTGATTAATCACAGGGTCACCGTGGATTCATTTCGATTAATCACGATGAATACCCACCCATTCGTTATTAATCTAAATTAATCACAGCATCACTGGATTAATTTTGATTAATTCATTCATTCATTCATTGTTTTTCATTTTGTGGGAGCAAAAACACTCATGATAGAAGGTGATATAGACACTCAACTAAAATTACATATTTTACATTAAAATGTATTTTTTTCTAATTTAAGCTTGTGTAACTAAAGGAAATTCCATCTGCTTTGTAGAACTTAACAGAACCTCTGTAATGTTCTGCTGAGACTTTTTGCTTTTTTACACTTGGTTCATTGTTTTCATCAGTAACTAATGTCATTTGTTTCAAAATGTGTGAAGACATACTTTTACATTTAAATTGACTTCAGATTCAGATTTCATCACTTTTTCCTCGATATATGAGTTATTGTGCGTTAATTGCGTTAAAAAATGCTATCTAATTAATGATGCAAATTGATTAATCTGGATTAACATGTTAATTTTGACAGCCCTGGTTTTTTTTCAGTTTCTTTCCTATAACCGTCTAGATGGAATGTTGGTGAGTGCAGCGCCGACGCTGCTGATGTTCATTCAGTCCTCCGATGCCTCATCAACTTTTTCAGCAAGTTCAGCTATTTTGAATCAGCAGTCCCATGCAATCTCTTCAGAGATTGTACATTTTGTAGTTTTTTGTGTTCTACTGACCTGTTAATGCATCAATTTCTGCTTTTTCCACAAACATTTAAGAAGGGAACAAAAAAGTTAACAAAATACTAAAGACTATTGGCAAAAGTAAAGAAAATAAGCAAAAAAATGAGCAAAAATTGATCAAAACCATTAATAAAATGAACAAAACAGTCCACAAAATGAATAAAATTGTCAGAATGGTCAAGACAATGAGTAAAATAATCAAGTATAAAAATAACTAATAATCAAAATGAAGAAAAATTACTGACAAATGAATTGATATTGGAGTTGCCCCTCAATAGTGAGTCCTCTGTGAGTCTAAAACCCAAAGTTAAATATCCCAGATATATAAATGAAGGTTGTACATCTCAATTTCGAGTTGAATCACACCTTATGTAGCTAGCTTACATCAAAAAAAATTTACACTGACACATGTCGAAAACATCAACAGAATGCTTCGAGATTGAGATGTGCAACCTTGAGATAATTAACAAAAAAACGCACAAAATAATTCAACAATGAACAAAAATATTAAGACTATCTCTATCTAAAGCCCCAACGAAACCCAAAAGTCACATAGCACTCTATTTACAAATTACTGGTAAAAAGAAAGAGCAAACTATGAACTGAAATGGTTTTGTAAAACCAAACGCCTGTCAATCGCCCCCTGAAATCTTAACCTATGAGACAACCTATGATTAAGTACATTATTACACAAGATTAATGACAGCGCAGAAACTAACCTTTAGGAAATGGATTAGGCTGGACTGTGTGGAGGAAGGAGTGGAGAAAGGCTGACAAGAAGCCCCCTCCGGTCTGCTCTGCTGGGTTCTGGTAGTCTGGCTGGGTCAGGTTCTGCAGGGGTGCAGATGCTGGACAGGCAGTCTGTGGATGGATGGACTGGGCCACACAGAACCCCAGAAGCAAGATTCCCACTGCGGCTCTGAATAATCCAGCAGCACCTCGCATCCGCCGACCCATCATGCTCTCATATATTTCCATGTCTGTAGTGAAGGTAGACAGAAGTAGAAAGCGGTTGACAGAGTGATCACCTCATCTCATCTCAGTTCTGATGCGTCTGGAAGCGGAACAAAAAACAATGACACATAGAGTTTTCACCCGTCATACAAAGCAGAAGAATTATCAAGTGGAGAAGAAATTCACTAGAACCCACAGGCTGAGTCACGCAAAAACAAGCACAAATGGTTTCAAAATAGCAACAGAAAAAAAAATGTTGTCGCCTCTTTGCAGAAGAAACACAACAATGGCATTTTGTAAATGGGAAATGTAAATGTTAAGCCAACACATGTTTACTCTCTGAGAATAATAGTGCCCTTTAAACTTCTATTGAACACGATGAATGTATTCAGAAAGTTTCTGAAAGTAGGTGCTGACATTTAAAAGCTACAGGCAAAGGGAAGTCATGCCAAGGATGAATATAACCTGTTGCATCCTGACATCAGAGCCGTGTTCATAGTGTAAACACAAAACTGGATCTGCCCGCGTCATCTGTTTATATGTACCCATGCTTTTTTCAAACAGCATAAAATTTAAGAGGAAAAAAACATTCTGCCCACATGGATCTTCTCCAAAATATGTACACGTAGTAAGCGTAGCTCTCCTGAGTGACGGAGTAAGGTCCTTAACCCTCGTGTGGTATTTGGGTCAAACTGACCCTTTGTTATATATTTGTAAAGAGAAAATGTGCCTTGTGGGAAAAAAGGAACAAAATCATCACCAAAATGAGTAAAATTCTTAAAAATGAAAACAGTGAACCATTGAAGGAAAAAACGGATGCAAATGATCTTCATACTGAACAAAATAACCAAGAAAATGAGGAAAATAATTCAGAAAATGAAACAATAATCATCAATATCAACAAAACTGCACAAAAAGAAGAAAAACTATCCATGTGATGAACTAAGAACATGTTGAACAAAAATAACCAAGAAAATGAACAAATGTGAAGGAAAAATGAACAAATCTGAAGGAAAAATTAACTAATCTGAAGAAAAAATGAACAGCCGTCCTGCAAAAACAACAAAATAAGGAACAAAATGAACCAAAAACTAAGAAAAATGAAAAAAAATCAAGTAAATGAATATAATGAAGAAACGGAGCAAAACAAGGTTACAAAAATAAGTGAATGAAATAAACCGCAAAAATGAACAAATCACCCCAAAAAAGCTAAAATGAATCTGTTCTGCGATATAAAGTTACTCACTACCTCAAGTACTTTTATTTATGAGTGCTTCTACTTCCTTTTACTCAAGTACTGATTCTACTCCCTGGCATTTCCACACAGCACAGATTCTCTTTACAAATACATGACAAAGGGTGAATTTGACATGAACACCATTGGAGGGTTAACTGAGTACTTTTTTTTAAAAAATTGAAATAAGAAAAATTAGATCCAATCACCGCTATAAACACACAGCATCCTAAAGAACACACACTAGACAAACTGAGCCTGTGAGGATGATCCTTCAATTCAGCTGCAACTCAAGGTACAATGTTGGTGTGAGGGTGACAGGGAGGAGGTAAAAGACGACATAAGGGCAGAATAAAGTGTTAAAGGATGTAAAGTCAACTCACCTTCCTTTGACTGGACGATGAAATGCCAGCTGCTCTGATTCCCAGTAATTAGTAAGTAATCCTATGAAAAACCTGTTATGCTCCGCAACAGCTGTGAAGTTAAGGCTGACTGTGTTTCACGTGGAGAGAACAGACTCTGAAGAGAGAGGGAGGCAGGCTTGGGACGGAGTTGGAGGAGGGAGAGAGGGAGGGTCTTGAAAAATGAACACAGAGAGAATGGGAGTGACTCAGGAATGATGACTGGGGGGGGGGGGGTGGAAAGGAGGAAAATGGCAAGCAGTTACCTTCAAGCAGTGTTCTTATGACGTTTCCTGAATTTCAACAGGAGGAGGCTGGGTGAGAACGTACACAAAGCAGAACAGTAAAGGAACAGTGAATGTTGGGAAAATCAGTCTTTATCTACATTCAACACAGTGTAATATATAACATCTGATATGTATGTATTATAATGTTGCTAAGTTGAAACATTCAGGCATGTGGACAAGCAACGGCACAGCCAAAAAATGCAATAAGATAGAATCTCTGAAAAGGAGACACTTGGGAAAGGGAGGTGAAAACAATCCTCAAAAATGTTCCAACAAATATTATTGACAAATGCAATGTGTTCTCGCAAGCTACGATCCAACGCAATTGTTCTGCAAACACAGAAATTATGATTTGCCCTTAGAAGAAATTAAAATAAAAACTCATGTGACATCAGTATATTTTCCAGTATTTCCTGCTCCTCCTCTGTTACAGCAGCCTACATTTGCATGAAACGGGACATGGTTGTTCAGGATTACATGTCTTTAGAGACAGAAATCTCTAAACTTTGTCAGTCCAAACAAAAGCAGGTCTGTGTTTCACCAGGGAATGTGTTACTCCGCTTATATCCTCTTCTGCAGTTGACCTCATCAGGTGTACACGACTCACCTGTGGAACAACCTTAAGTCTTCAGTTATAGACTTATCCTTTAATCTACCACCAGAGCATTTGGGCATGTTTACCAAGGCCTTACAGTGCTGCCGGTTACTGCCCTCCTTCACTGACTGTGATACTGAATCAACCTCCACATTAGTCTGTTAGGTTTCAATTAGTCCAATCACAAACACAGTATCAGATTGTACACTTATAATTGCATAAAGCCTGACATTTTACAGTGCTAAAACAGAAGGTATCAAATTTCAGATGGAAAACAAGCGACAAAACATTAGCTTTATGGTGCTCAGAGTTGTCCCAGTATTTTTGAGTAGCCTGATGGAAAAAAAAGTAGGCTGCACTGACTTAATGCGGAGACGCCGTATGCATTACTGTGCAAAAACCAACCCCCGCCTGGGAAAGTTTTGAAAATTCCTGGCTTCTATTACACTTAGTGTAAATGGTAGATATGACACTTTCACGTAGACTACCTATTGAAAATTTTTAAAAATAATCCATGCTAATCATTAATTTTAGCACGTGTATGAAACTCGGACAGACATGTCACATTTGCATGCATTTTATAGCTCCTACCTTGAACACTCATTCGAACTTACACTCTGACTTCTTTGGTGATTTGGATAATACCAAGTGTTACCTACTGCTCAGTGGAGAGGTAATCAAGGAATCAAAGGAGCATCCAAAGATCTAAGAACATCAAAGGATCAAAGGAAGGCAGCGTTGCCAAGGTAACCACAGGCACTCTAGTCACAAACATTCTGTTTGAGTTCTCCATTCATTTCCTGTGGGAAAATTTTTGTGGAAAAAAAACCTAAATTATTTAAAAACTACAAAAGATAGATTTATGAAAAGTAATAACTGAAATGTCTAGAAAGAGCTTGACATTATGGTGTTTGAATGGTGTGAATCAGGTGAAAACTGTGGGAGGAGATGCGGTCCAAATAACGCACGGAATCATAATAAATAAAGAGTGAGAGAAACAACAATATTGCATATACAGTGGTGCCTCGGATAACGACGACAATCCGTTCCAGCGTCACGGCCTTTACCTGAATCAGTTGTTGTCCGATGTGACTGTTTTCATAAAAATACATGTAAAATTAATTAATCCGTTCTGGACCCACGACAAACTCCCATATAAAGTATGTATTACA
>JAQQAE010019542.1:0-10903 GCA_029823295.1 Pseudamia nigra | reverse complement strand
TTCATAAAATTTTTATTTATTATTACTGTTGTCAGATTCAAGTTATTTCTGTGACCATTGTGGGTTTTTCTGTCATTTACAGAGGGGTACCAACAATTTTACCCATGTCTGTAAAACCCAGTAAATTTAGCCAAAAACATAGAATAATACACAATATCAAACCACAAAGTCTGATCCAGATATGGACAATCTTCTGGATATATTGATCCAGAATGATGACACTTACAGGAGTTGAGAAAAAATATCTACTGTAAGGTACTGTAGTAAATAAAGCTATAGACATGAAACTGACACCAAATCACAGTGAAAGTCTGTGATTCAGTAACATGTCCATGGATTTGATGCATCTTCAACATTTACAGAGCTAAATTCAGAAGAAAACCACCATTATGGAAATACCTAATATTTTATATTTTATAGTTATTTTTAATAACTATTGAACTAATAATACAATAACATTAAAACTGACAATTTGTATACTGTAACTTCATCATTTGTTTTCATTGTCATTTCTCACTATGACGATAAACTGCACTGCTTTGGCCCTAGTTTCATGTTCTAGTTTCATGTTCTCTTTAATGGCAAGTAGTGATTCTTTTTTTCCCTGAAAAAGTGTGGAAATATCAATCATCTTTAACATCAACAAATGAGACATTAACCCTATTGGGTGTAACAGTCCATTTCCTTAAAGGTCTCATATCTTAAAAACTTAAATTAATATCTGTTGCTTAAAGACTTTCATAATGGAGTTTTCATTTGACTTTTCCAATTCCTCTTGGTAACTCATTGTTACGATCGAGTTTCCGTAGGCGTGGATTTCAGCTAGGGTTTCACTGATATGATTGACATTTCGGAGGATGTGGGTGTGGTTTGTGAACTTTCTCCCAAATCAGCCTGTATTGGAAACAACTGTGTTGAATATGAGCCGATAAAGCAGCCGATGTGATGCAACTGTGGGGACAGAACACGTGGGAGAGTGAGGAAGAGAAATTAGGACTGAGATGCCAACAGGACAGATGGAGAATCTAGAGAGGAAACAGAGGTGAGAGAACTGAACCACATCAACCTACGGACTGAGAATTGAACTTTTAAGAGCATGCTAACACTTTTGTATATATTCACCTTAAAAAACTGTGAATGACAAGTAAACGACCCAAGAGCAGGTTGTCCATTCCATCAGAACAAAGTATGCAGAACACCGGTCAGACGGACTCCATGGGTGTGATTCCCTGCATCCATAAGCAGACGTGTGGGGGTGAGTTTGGCAGACACACACTTCTTCCTCCGATAGATTAGGGGCAAACACATCACTTAGGGCTAGTATAGAACACAACTCAAATTCTGTACATACACGTAAGGGTCTGGTGAAGGTTTAGTTACGGGGGACTATCTTGGGAGCTTAAAGAGAGTTGAAATATACAGTAGCTAAGCTAGCCTGCCATTCAAGTAACACTCATTCTCAAGGTAACCTCACACAAGGTTACTGTTTCATACAGAAATCATGATCAAAAAAGTAAATAGGTCAAAAATGTAATATAATGTAAAAATAATATTGGCCAGTTGCTTGTTGGGGCTAGGCTAAATTTAGCTTAAATACAATTGGTTGTAAATTGCACGTTAGCCTTCAGAAGGCTGCTGGTTGAAAGGGATGGGACTAATGCTATTTAACTAGACTTTCAGTGGCTATAAGTTGTGATGTCACAAATCACAATTCAAAACAGAATGCTCTTCCTGTTGTCCTGTGGATTTCTAAGAAAGATTATATTTTCACAGCTTTTATTTTACAACACTGACACTAGAAAAACCTTGAAACCTAAAAAAAAAGAAACAATAACTTTTGCATCCAACTCCAGTCAGGATTTCAGTGACAGGATTCACTGTGAAAATTGCAGTCTCCCACTCATCTCCCGTAGTTCAGCCATTTTAATTCAGCTTGTGTCAATGCCGTTCTTGACTGTTCAAAAGAAAGCTTTGGTCCCCTCCACTCAACAGGTGCTTTTGAACATAAAGACTACAGTTCAGTGGAGGTCACAGAAAGGCTGCAGACACATCACATTTTGCACTATTCTTTTTTGTTTAGCACCCTCCAATCAACTGGAAAGGAAGGAAGTTATGAGCTTGAATCACCTTTGTTCTCTTGTCTGACAGTAATCATCATCGCCTACAATTAGTGCCACTCCAAGTCTATAATTTAGTTTGAGAGGTTCACGCTGGGGGATCTGTAGAGTGAGGAGAGGATACAGAGATAAACAGAAGGAAGTATCAGGGCAGACAGGTGAGACCAGTCCAGACATTGTGCGCAGGAACAAGCTCTGAATGCATTTCTGTCTAATTTCTTACCTGCAGACAGGTGCTTGGCAGAGCAGAACTGGGCATGAGAGGAGGGCAAGCAGGGCAGAGGGAGGGTGGGAATGAAGAAGACCTTCAGACGGGATCAAAGAAGGTCACACTACTCCTAAACCCACCTCCCCCATGCTCTCTCTCTTCCCACTGATCTGGAAACGATAGATTTCATTCCTGCTTGTGCTGCTGAAGAGGGGACGTGGCGTCGAATTACTGAGGATGTGATGTGGAGCTGAGACCAGAAAGCAGGACCTGTTCGAAAGTCATGACACTCCAAAAAGGGACAAATGTCACATGTGCAAACCAGAAGATCTGTGTTCAGATTCCATGTTCAGCATTTACTCATGTTAAGTGTGAATAATCATAACTCTTTCAGAGAATCATCTTTATTTTTTTTTCTTTTCAAGATTGCACATTAATACCATACATGTCTGAACTGTTAAAGAATACATAGGGGATTATGTAGTAAACATAACCAGCTTTGCACACTCATGGCATTCTCTCATCAGATGCATGATGTACAGTAGTCACCTTTTTATTTTACCAGGTAAGTCAGTTGAGAAACATTTCTCATTTACAATGACAACCTGGGTGGGCCAGAGGCACATATAGAGACATCCATTCATACCTAGCAGCAATTTAGAGTGACCTATTAACCCTATTAACCTAGTACTGTACATGTTTTTGGTTGTGGCAGGAAGCTGGAGAACCCACACAGACATGGGGAGAACATGCAAAGACTCCACACAGAAAGACCCCATTTCCCAGTGTTGGGATTGAACCCAGAACCTTCTAACTGTGAGGCACAAGTGCTACCCACTACCATGTCACCATCATTTGTCTTGTGCAGAGAAAGGGTGGATACAGAGTCAATAACCCTATTAGTGCTGCTATAATGACTGTACAAATCCAAATTTTGGGGTCAGATGTAAAGATCATATTTCTTCAATACTAGCGTCCCTTCATTGGCTGCCTCTAAAATTTAGAATTGAGTTTAAAATCCTCCTCTTAACTTAAAAACCCTAAACAACAAGGCTTCATCCAATATCAAAGACCTTTTCGTTCCATACAAACCAATCAGAACTCTCCGCTCTCAGAGTGCAGGTCTACTTGTGGTTCTAGAATCTCTAAAACAAGACTGGGAGGCAGAGCCTTCAGTTACCAAGCTCATCCCCTGTGGAATCAACTTCCAATGTGGGTGTTGGATGCAGACATACTCTGTACCTTTAAAACTAGGCTAAAAACTTTCCCTTTTGACAAAGCATATAGAGTAGTTAAGTCTAGGTCAGGAAAACCCTTAATCTTCCCTTACCCCTGCTGCATAATCCTAGGCTGCTGGAGAACAGTGACGCACTCAGCTTTGCTTTCTACTTCTTTCTTTATCTCCTTCTTTCACTCTTCCCCTACCTCTCGCTCTAAATCTCTTCCCTTCCTCTTACTCTCTCTTCTTAACTCTCTCACTCTACATCTTCTATCTCCATCTTCCTTTTCTCTCTTCATCTCTCACCTTCTGTCTAGTCGCCTCTCTTTCTCTGTCCGTCTCTACCCGCCCTTTCTTATTTTCTATTTTGCAATACTGCAATACTAACTTGCATCTTCCTTGTAGTTTTGTGCTTCCGCCCTCTGTTGTCGGCCTGTAGGTCTCTTGATGTCCTTGCTGTGTGTTTGCTGTTGTGGACTGGTCCAGTGTCTGTGTTGTTTGTGGTTCCATCGCTACCATTTTCTTTTGTGTCTCCTCTGTCCACCAACCCCAACCAGTCGAGGCAGATGTCCTTCTACCCTGAGGTGCTGTTCCTGCTGGAGGTTTTTCTCTACCGTTAAAGGAAGTTTTAGCTCTCAGTGGTTCTTTTGGGTTTAGTCTCTGCATAGTCTTAAGGTCTTGGCCTTGAACTGTGAAGTGCCTAGAGATAATCGTTAATTATGATTGGTGCTATACAAATAAAATAGAATTTAATTGAATGATATTATGAGTTATGACTGTCCCTTGTTTCTAAGGCTGGTTTTTCTAATTTTAACAACCTGGGACAGTCCTCATGAGAGCCACTTTTATTGTTTTGTTTGATGCTTTTAGTGACTGTAGTTGCCAACACATTCAAAGTTCTTGATTTTTGATTGTGTTTTTTTTTTTTTTTTTTTTGACTGGTCTTCATTTTTTCCCTTTAGTTAACTGTGTGTTTCTTGCTATTATATGGATTTGTAAAGTAGCTGTAGTAGTCGTACTTTTGACTCTGTACAGGACAACTGATGATCTGAAACTCACACCGATAAGCTCTGTGACTGGAATGACAACCTGGTGAATCTGACACTGCAAAACTGTCTTCAAAACTAAATATGACTACTTTGAACAATCAATATTATAAAACATGTTCTTGCTTGTTTAACACTTTTTTGTTTACTGCAGAATTCCATGCATGTTCTTTCACGGTTTGAATGTCTTCAGCATTATAATGCAGAAAATAATACAACCCCAACTCCAAAAAAGTTGGGATGCTGTGTAAAATGTAAATAAAAACCAAATGCAATGATTTACAAATCTCATAAACACATAAACAACATACCAGACATTGAAACTGAGACATTTTACCATTTCAAGGAAAACACATCTCAAAAATATTGGACCAGGGCCATGTTTACCATTGTGCAATATTCCCTCTTATTTTAATGACTGTCTGTAAATGTCTGGGAAGTGAGGAGATCCGTTGCTGGACTTTTAAAAGAGGAATGTTGTCCTATTTTTGTCAACTGCAGGATTCTAGCTGCTCAAAGTCCTGAGCCTTCATTGCTGGATTTTTTTTTCATGACATGCCAAATGTTTTCTGTTGTTGAAAGGTTGGCCAGTTCAACACCTGGACTCTGACGGATGCAATATGTGGTTTAATGTTGTCTTCATGAAATATGCAAGGCCTTTGCATATTGAGACCTCTATATACGTTTCAGCAGTGATAGCACCTTTCCAGATGTGTCAGTTGCCCCTGCTACAGGCACTAACGCAACCCCACACCATCAGAGATGCAGGCTTTTGATCAGTTAGCTGATAACAAGCTGGATGGTCCCTCTTTTTTTTAGTCCACACTACAGGGTGCCCACAGCTTCCAAAAAGGAATATCAAATTTTGATTCATCTGACCACAGAACAGTTTTCCATTCCGCCTCAGATCATTTTAAAAGAGCTTTGACCCACCGAAGATCGTAGCATTTCTAGATTGTGTTCACACATGGCTTCTTCTTTACATGATACAGCTTTAACTTGCATTTCTGGATTACATAGTGAACTGTGTTCACAGACAGTGATTTGTGGAAGTGTTCCTGAGCCCATGCAGTGATTTCCAATAGAGGGTCATGTCTGTTTTTAATGCAGTGCCATCTGAGGGCCTGAAGATCATGAGCATCCAGTTTTGACCCTCAACCTTCCTCCTGATTCTCTAAATCTTTTGACAATGTTATACACTGTAGATGGTGGGATCATCAACGTCTTTGAAATTGTTAATGTTGAGGAACATTTTATGATTTTAAGACACAGTTTGAGGCAGATTGGTGAATCTCTCCCCATATTTCTATCTGAGAGGCTCTGTCTCTCTAAAATGCTCCTTTTATACCCAGTCACGTTACTGACCTGTTGCCAATGAACCTCGTTGTCAAATGTTCCTCCAGTTGTCATTGATTTATTTCCTTTTGAAGCCCTTGCTCCAGCTTCTTTGAGATGTGTTACTGCCATTAGATACAAAAGGAGCTAATGTTTTCCATGAAATGGTAATGTGTCTTAACACTTGCAACATTTGATACTGTATGTTGTTTATATTCTATTGGGAATAAAACATAGCTTTTTGAGACCTGCACATCATTGCATTCTGTTTTTTATTTTACACATCATCCCAACTATTTTTTGAAGTTGTGGTTGTGAAAATTAAGAAAAAAAAAAACACCGATGGAGAAGGTGTGTCCAAACCTTTGATTGGCAGTCTATATAAAAAATGCCCAAGTCATGTCACATTTCATCTTGAACACTATTAGGGGATAAGTGGTTCATAACTCTGCGCACTGACTGATAACAAATTAAATTACACTTAAGCTACTAATCAAATAGTTTGTGGTGACAATGAGGTTAAAGAGCTTATATTTAGAATGCAACATATGACATTCACTGTCTAACTTGGGATTTTTCACTGTGGCAATTTCTTGGCAGATTTCTGAACAACATGGGCCAGCAAAGCTTTTGGAGCAATTTGAGTGCACACATCAAAACTAGGGTGGCTTGCAAGGATCTGAACATTTAGACATTAATTTGACACTATCACAGCTGGGAGTACTATATATGTAGAAGCTGCATCATTTCCATTCACCCCTATGGTCCTTTTTATTTTTTACAACACTGAGCATTGTTGTTGGGCCTTTTGACTGTTCTCAGAAATGTGCAACACAGTCTCTCTTTCAATGGCTCTGGCCAGTATTTACTCACATTTCAAGATTTGTTTTAGTGGCTGTGTTGTTGGATTTCAAGAACAATGAGGTGAACAGTACTTGAGATCAGAACAATTATATCGCAGTTGGCATTATACTTTATTCAGGATTGACAGTAATCAGTTTGAGCTGTTTGAGATTTGCACTGCCAAGTTATAGTTCATGCTTTCTGGGACTTATACATATTCTAAAAAATAAGGAATTACATCTTTTCTTATCATAAAGCTGGTCTTGAGGATGTAAAAGCATCAAAATAATCCCCAGAACCATCTGGGATAACAGACCAGGGAGTCTATTATGATGGCTGACACATAGAGACAGACAACCATTCACACTCATAGTACAATTTAGAGTGACCAATTCACCTAACCCCTACTGCATGTTTTTGGGAGGAAGCTGGAGTACCTGGAGAGAACCCACACAGACACAGGGAGAACATGCGAACCCCCGCCACCTGGAATTGGGATTGAACCCAGGACCTTCTAGTTGTGAGGTATGAGCGCTACCCACTGCACCACCATGTTGCCCCTAAAAATACCTGTAGTAACCCAATGTCTGCAACATAGATTTTCTACAACCTGACACCAATGAAAACACAGAATTCCTCTTTCCTCTTGAATTACATTATGCTGAAAGGTAATAATGGAATAATTAACCAAAAATCTAAAACACTGTTCTGTATCTCCCCACATTCTTTAACATACATTTCACAGGACTCGATGAGGCACTGAACTGATGTCACCAGGTGCATTTCCATCCACCTATTTTTATTTACATTTTCAATATGTGCATAAAAAAATAAGGAGAAATACTGAATTACTGCTGGAATTCTATTGCCCTACGCGATGTCTTAGATCCTCAGGTCAGGACCTAGTGGTTGTACCCCGCACCCATTTTAAAACCAGAGGAGATCGGGCATTTCAAGTGGTGGCCCCCAAATTGTGGAATGCCTTGCCAATGCCGTTGCGTTCCTTAAACTGTGTTGAGTAATTTAAAAAGCAGCTAAAGACATTGTTGTTCAAGTGGACTTTTAGCTAGTTATGGATTTTTACTACAGTTTGTTTTTATTCTTTTATGTTTGCATTGTTGAATGTTTGTTGCATATTTTACTGTGAAGCACTTTGTGATTCTTTCTGTGAAATGTGCTATAGAAATAAATTTTGCTTGCTTGCTTGCTTGAAAATTCAAAAACACTGCAAACATGTTTTTACACTGGAGAGGCGAAAAGTCACCATCTGTTATGGTGTTAACAAAACAAACAATAATGTAAAACAACAATGAAATACTGTGCTTGAATAGCTGCCGAAAGAAATATTGGACCAAAGATTTGACAAAGTGCAAAAGAGTTGCAAACAACTCTATAAAACCCAGACCAGCGGTTTTGTTCAGTTTGGCTCAGTTGTGGAGGCAGCAGCTGTCAGCAACATGGACCAAATACCTGTCAGCTCTTCACTCAACAGCTCAGGTCAGATGTGTTAGTGTATGAAATACTTTCAACAGGCAATGTTATAAACCATGAAGATGAACCAGCTATTATACAGTATATTTGCATAAGAGTAGTGGATAGTCATTGAATGCAGGCTACTTTGCCTTTTGCAAGGTGCTCGACTCAGTGTGTAGAGATGTCCTCTGGAGGATTCCCATGCTTCATGGGGTTCTTGAGACTCCTCCAGCTGATATCTTATGGAGGCTGCAGTTAAGTGCTGAGGTTCCATCTCTGACTTGTAAATTTGTGTGAAACGGGGATGTGTGTTGGTCCCCATACATTTCAGTACTTGAATTAATGAAATTATGGGGAGTGAAGTGGGCAGGACAAGTTGTGGGTCCTCAGTTGGTGAGGAAAGATCACTGATCTTGACTTTGCTGAAGATGCCATGATGTTTGATGGAACTGTGGACATTATCACAGAGGTACTTGAATCATCAAGCGAGCAGAAGGTGGAGTCATTAGGGCTGCTGGTTTCCTGCTGGTTTCCTGGTCTTTGGAGATTTGTTGGCTGACACTATCATCTCTACTTCTGTGTGTTTCAAGAATGTGTGTCAAAGTCATGGACTTGTCCCACTGGTTGCACAGCAGAGGTCAACTGGTAGTTTAGCACTGGGGTAGAGGGATTCACTAGAAGAGACTTAGTGGCAGTATTTGAGCACTACACTGAAGACTCAAGTTTTTTACTTCTTGCTACCTCTGGTCTTATTGTATTCTGGTGAGTCCTGGGTATGATCTGCGGGGCAGAGATGATGGGTGAATTCCTTTCATTCACTCCATCCTCTGCTACTACTGGTTGGACTTTGTGCTGAAGAGAAGTTGTTAACGAGGGTGGTGATCTGATGCCATTATCCACCAGCAGATCGCGCTCCACGTCTGATATGCTAGATGGGACCAATGGAGTGACCCCAGGGAATGTCACTATATGTAGGTACAGTCTGTGGCCTGTGGGACTGATGTAGTCTTGATCAGTGGCCAGGAGACAACAAGGGGAATGGAAACGCCATGTAGATGTAGGCTTCACTGGTGGCATGTCACCTGACTGGTGGCTGGAAACACACAAAAATGTGCATATTCTTTTAGATATTTTCTGAAAATGTTTAAATTTGTGATCCATTTGCATGGACAACCGATTAGTGATGATTAAAGCTAGAAAAATGGCATTCCTTAGCAAATTATGGCACATTTACATTTATGCATGTATAAGCTAAAATACTGATTACTGTGCATCATTTCTTGTAAACAATAAAAGCTGTCAACTAAGCCAGCAGCTTTAGTTACTCTGCAAAAGCCCATTTGTCCTTGGCGTCAGCATCTCTACGACCGAATGCAGTGTGTTCTGCTTTGTGCATTAATGCTGTTTTTACCAATAGTGTTCTTTCCGTTCACTGGTCCATGTACAGTAAATGTTTGCTGCAGCCTCTGTGCTGCACTGTCCAACTCCAGTCTAACAATAGGCATCTTATTTCCAGGCTTTATGGAGTTTAATTTATGTAGACACCTCTGCATAGCCATAATTCCCATCTGTGGAGTCTTTATAGAGCTGTTGGACGATGTATATTTACGACTCTAGTCCCTTCATGATTTCTCTACTGTAAAGGAATAACAGCCGGGTGAGTATAGGTGGAGCCTACAGCCATTATTTACAATAGTGTTGTACCTCTGGAGAAACACAGCTGTGATATGGGACAGCAGGCATGCAGGAATTAAATTACACCTGAAATTTAGTGATCTTTCAAAAGAATGGGCTCCCTTGTTGGATAGGTTTACCTATGTTTCGGCAATGGAGTTCCCCCTTTGGAAATGACTCCAGGGGTAAATGGTAAAAACAGTTCAGCGGCAGCAAGTGAAAAATTCCAAATTAAGTGCCGGGGTGGTTTGTGGGTGCAGCGTGCGGTTGACATGTTGGCTCCTGCGTTTGGACTCCAAAAGAGCCTGCTGTAGGTTTGGTTAAAGAGGGAACGGCTGATGTCTAATTACCTGTTGAGATGTGGTTTGGATTGAAGCTGCTTTTGTGACAGTGTGCCTTTTTCTTTGATGAGGAAATTATAGTCTATAGCAAGGCTCATATTCTCTTGATTTGCATCTTGAGGTCTTCACCTGCTCTCCGCTTTTCTGTACATTTGAATTATGTGGTGTAAGAAATTTCCCCTCATCATCCTAAGATGAAGAAAAACTGAATTTATTTTGTCTATTGCCTGCAGGAGGTGAGTGTTTTGAACTTTAAATTCATACATCAGAAATATTTTGATTGCACTGCATAATAACAGGCTTTGCTGCAGCTTCAGAGTGCTCTGATAGTTGTATTTATCATCTGCACTGCGTTTCTAGACATGGGAGCAATCAAAATACAAATTCAACACCCAACCCATATTTGTACTCTTTAAAATGCTTTAGTTATAATGCATCTGGGTATAATAAGATCCATTAGTGCATATATATAGTCCCTTGATAAATCTGTTGGTGCATGTTGCATACAGTGTCATGCATGGACAAATCTGACCAATATAGTAAATGGTATGGCATCATGCTTTGAATTTCAATTCAATTCAATTCAATCTTTATTTGTATAGCGCCAATCATAATGGCCGATTATCTCTAGGCGCTTCACAATTCGA
>JAQQAE010019541.1:0-10904 GCA_029823295.1 Pseudamia nigra | reverse complement strand
ATGAATGTGAGTGTGAATGGTTGTTTGTCTCTATGTGTCAGTCCTGCGATGAACTGGCGACTCATCCAGGGTGTACCCTGCCTTCGCTCAAGTCAGCTAAGGTAGGCTCCAGCACCCCCCCCCGACGATTAAGGGGTAGAAAATGGATGGATGTTCTGGCAGAGGAAAAGGACCATCCAGATTGTTATCAGAGTAAAGTTCAAAATCAGCTTCTGTGATGGTACGGGGCTGTGTTAGTGCCCCCCATGGGTGACTTGCACATCTGTGAAGACACCATTAATGCTAAAAGGTACAAACAGGTTTTGGAGAAAAATATGCTGCATCCAAGCAAAGTCTTTTTCAGGGACGTCCCTGATTATTTCAGTAAGGCACATTCTGACTGAGCAGCACCTTCAGCTGCAGACTGTTTCATCCACAGTGCAGGAAGGAGCGTTACAGCAGGTCATTCCTCCCCACAGCCATCAGGCTGTACAACTCCACACAACAATATCATCTGGACATTATACACTCCACACTCATAAAACACCCACACACTCATTAATATTCATATGATGCTCTACTCCTCCTCAGTTGTGCTGTGCAATTTTAAATTTTAAATATAAGCCTGTTATTTTCTGTACTTTAACCATTGCATTGTGTAAATAATCCCATTTGTAAAATTATCCTGTGCAATTTGTACATAATCCAGTTTGAGTGCAATACTTTCTTCTTGATGCCCCCCTTATTTCTTATTCTGTGTGTGTGTAGATGTGGTATAATTTACTTGCACCTGCATGTGTGCTTTATTATTTATTCTCTGTGTCAACACTGTATGCTGCTGTTAAAAAGGAATTTCCCCAGTGTGGGATAAATAAAGTCTTTTGTCTTATCTTTCTCCTTATCTTATCCTGCATGTGTTACAACAGTGTGGCTTCATCGTAAAAGAATGGTGGTACTAGACTGACCTGCCTGAAGTCCACACCTGTCTCCCAATGAAAATGTGTGATATATTATGAAACATAAAATATGACAACAGAGACCCCGGACTGTTGAGCAACTGAAGTCATATATCAAGCAAAAATGGGATAAAATTCACTTACAAAGCTTCAACAGTTCGTGTCCTCAGTTCCTTATTGAATGTTGTTAAAAGGAAAAGTGATGTAACACAGTGGTAAACATGACCCGGCCCCAGCTCTACTGGAACATGTTGCAGGCATCAAATTCAAAATGAGTGAATATTTGCAATAAAACATCAAAGTTTATCAGTTTGAGCATTAAATATCTTGTCTTTTAGTGTATATTGTGATTTGTACATTTAATGAGCACCCTGTGTCCGTCTGAAAAGCAAAATGAGACCAACATGCCTTGAATCATTGTGAAATGGTCACATTTAATGGCTGAAACCTGTCATTGTATATACATCTATAAAAAAGACCCCAGGTACAGGTTACGACATTCTACTGCTAGTACATACATTATTATTATTATTAAATAATAAACTTTTTGTTCAATGTTAAAGTTACATATCATAGTTTACAAAATAGGATCAAGGAGAATTAAGCCATTATGAATGTCTGGAAAAAACTAAAACCCTCTATGTGTGTTTTTATTATTTGTCCATGAAATAAAAAAAATACAAGAAAACACATCAATATTCCTTTGAATAACATAATATTAACTTGTGATATTGGCTATTGAAATGTAAACTGCAAAAAGACACTTTTTTAATGTTTAAAGGTGTCAAAATTCAGAAAGCAAACTTTTTTTGTTATTTTATTTTACAGCACAGAGCAGAATGACAAAAAATAACATTTAATATGAAAAAAATGTAAACAAAAATTCTAACCAAAAACAGATGGGTGGGCAACAAATAGTTCAGTCTCAAATCCACTTTATTTTGTTTTATCGTTTCGTTATTTTTACAGTTCATGTCCTCCTTGCCAGTTGCCGAAAGCAGAATGTAAAGCTAGTTGTCTAAGTAAGCCTGACTACCGTTACTGAATTCTTCAAAGTGTTAGTCCTCATATTGAAACGTCAAAAACGACTCGCTCGGTCAGTCTGATTCAGTCGTCGGAGGTTCTCAGACTCGACAGTCTGATTCAGGAGCTGATAACGGGAGCTGCAGGGTTCCTCAGGTTCCTCCATGTCTGATTTCAAATACTGCTTGAGTCGCTGTCGTTCAGGCTTTGTGCACTCACGCACAACTACAAAACTTTTCTGGATTTTCGACCCACGACAAATGCAGGCACAGGCTTCGAGAAGCTCAATTAATTACTTGGGAGCCGTTTTGTTGGGGGTATAGTTGAGTCTTTGGCATGATGATTTAGCTGTATGGGAACTGCTACGGGAACCGTCCACACAAACACACATGCATTATATGTGTGTGATTGTGTGCAGAGCTGAAGAGTTAAAATTAAGACTATCTGTTAATAAAAAAAAGAACAAAAGAGTAACGAGGAGTCTTTTTCGTCATCTGAGGAGTTGGTGTCTTGCTGTGAAGATTCCCAAACAGATCAGTCTGCTGTGGCTCCTCAAAGCCACCAGGGGGAAATAGAAGACCGGAGATGTTCCTTTCACTGCTGCTGTTGATGGTGTATTTGTTGTTGCTGATGATGCCACATTCGAAAAGTTCCTCAGACGAATTTTCCTTGTCACTATTAATCAAAAAATGCTGAATCGCATTAGCATCGTCTGATTTTATGTCTACGTAATCTCGGTGAGTAACTGTGTGATGGACAGAAATGATCAATGCACTGTATCCTTGAAACATGTGCAAAATAGAAAAAAGGACAGCCTCCCCCTACGCCGACTCCTCTCCCTTCAGGAAGAAGACATTTACATCTGCAAAACAAAACGTAAACAGTGGGAGTTAAACAGTCATCTCAGCTGATTTCAGTTCAGTTTGGTTCACTTTAGTTCAACAGGCTCAGGATTTCCAGTGCATGTACAGACATTGTTTAGAATAATGAGCTCATCTATAAATTCTCCTTTAAAGTGAAGAGTAGTTCCCTGTAAGAAAAAAGTGATTCATAAAGAATTTACCCTTAAAATCCATAAAAGACAAACTGCTAGGAACCTTTTATGAGGTTTAACTGTTTCTCAGAAAGAGTAAAAAAACGAGGCTGAATGAATGAACAATAAACAGAGACTGAAAGTAGCAGTGAAAATTATTTTATTCACTACACAAGCTAAGAGAAAATAAAAATCCAACACATGAAAACAAAATAAAAACCACAATGAACTAAGCTAATAAAATGCTGAGTCATCTTAGATTTATTTTTCCCTCAATCTTAATAGTTCATGTTGAAAAAGAATAAAAAGTCTATGTGAATCTGAATCGTTAACACACATACTTTCATAAATTGTTGCTTTTGCACATTTTTCACTTTCTATAAATCAAGCCTGAATAAAATCTTCATTAAACTCGCCAATTCCTAAAATAACATTAAAATATATGTAATATGTGCAACTGCAAATACTCAACAAAAACACACCAGCAGCTGCCATGGTAACGACAGCCACACTAACGACTGCCTTGGTAACAACAGCCGCACAATTCTCGTACATATTTTTAATCAAGTTTGTATCTACTTTGAATGTGTGCTCTCTTATATACCGGTAGTTATAAGTAATAAAACAGCTCCAAGTATTTTCTTAAATCTTCAAAAAAGATCCTAATTTTCTGATCCCGATCAAAGTCTGCCACAGTTTACACAGTAGCAATGGAGATACATATTTGAAAGTATGTCATTAGAAATTACATACTTCCCAAACAAGCCATTTTACATGTTTCTGTTTTGTGACATCACAAGTCATGACTAATTGCAATTAAGCTAAAATGCATTAGTCCTGTCCCATGAGCCAGTCATACTGTAAATTACCAATACTCTCAACGATTTATGAACAGAAAATTGTCTATTTAAGGGTCATTATTCTGTGTTTGCAGTAGGCGTGCTGTATGTCCGGGCTGACTCCAGCTCACCTTTGGAATGACTTACGGTTCAACCAATCAGCTCATTACCTGATCAGACTTGAGTGTAATGTGATGAATTCAGGCTGTGGCCCTCAAAATACCCTGACACCCTTACAGAGGTCAAATAGATTCTTATTAGCTGTACTGATATAAATGCATTTAATTATTAAGATGTGGAACCTCTAAATTGACAAGTATCATATGTGTAACTAAAGGATTAATCCAAAGGGGATTAAAAAAAAAATCTGCATATCTTGTGTCGCTCAGTGTAATGCATTTTTTTTCCAAAGTCATGTCCTATAATGGGGAAGAAAGTGGGCGGGATGTAGGCTCTGCGAGCTTGGCCAATCATAGCTTTCTAAATTATGTGTCATATGTTGCAACGGGGTCGACTCCGCCTCCTCGTTGCTGACAGTTCTCTTAAATCACAAAGCTAAAACGCCTTTCTGTAAGTTTTCAGTTAAGTCAGAAGCTCTCTGAGATGATTCTACGAGTGTTATGGAGTTTGTTTATCAGTGTTCCACTTTTAAATAAATTGTGTGCATCCATAAATCCGTTCCCTATTTGTATCCCCTTATGGTTAATGTCAATGACATTCTGCTTTCCAGCGATCTTTGTACAACATCTCCATCCTCCTGAGAACATATGCTATAACAAAATGATTTATAGTGTAAAACCTCTAAAATTAATGGAATGGGACAGTGTTGGATTGAGTTTTTCGTTGATCCCTTCAGGGGTTCTGTAGAAAAATATAAAGAACATCCCTGCTGGGTCATAAAAGCAACTTGCTCATCTTTGTTGCTCTTGTTCTATTAAATCTGCCCTTGACATCAATAGACATGCACCGACTTGCCAATATGTGACTGAGAGGCTGAGTTCATAATCAATGCCAAGATGTGGACTTGTAGACTAATTACACCAAAGATTTTTGTGTATGTCTGCATTTCAGTAGATTTAGTAGATTTCAGTGGGGTGGAGAGGAGCCCCTCATTCATAATAAAATACCTATTTGAATGAAATGGGTTAAATTTGAACAATATGTCTAAAAATACACTGCTTTGTTTTTTTTTTTTATTTTATGGGCCTAGAGCCTGTTAAATAAAAATAAAAAATAATAAAAAATAATGTCCGGTTTTTCATAGCTGGAATAATTTTTGTTCCTTTTTCAGAGTACAGCAATTGAACACAGATGAACAAAATGAGAATGAAAATAAAGCAAAATAAAAAAGATGTTCAAAATAATTAAGAAAATGAACAAAAATGAACAAAATAATAAAAAAATTAAACAAAATGAAGATAAGATGGACAAAATAATCATGAAAATGAACAAAATGAGAAAGAAACGAAACAAACTGAAGACAAGATGGACAAAAAAAATCAAGAAAATGAACAAAACGAGTTAGAAAATGAAGCTAAATAAATAAAAGATGCTCAATATAATTAAGAAAATTAACAAAAATGAACAAAATGAGAAAGAAAATAAAGCAAAATAAAAAGATGCACAAAATAATCAAGAAAATGAACAAAACAAAAAAGAAAATGAAGCTCAATAAATAAAAGATGCACAAAATTATGAAGAAAATGAACAAAAATAAACAATATGAGAAAGAAAATAAAGCAACATAAATAAGGTGTGCAAAAAATCCAGAAAATGCACAAAAATGAACCAAATAAGAAACAAAATAAAGCAAAAAGAAGACAAGATATACAATATAATGAAGAAAATGAACAAAACAAAAAAAATGAAGCTCAATAAATAAAAGATGCACAAAATAATTAAAAAATGAAGAAAATGAGAAAAAATGAAGTAAAATGAACAAAAGATGCACAACATAATAAAACAAGAGCAAAATGAACAAAATAATAATAAAAATAAGCAAAGTAAACAAAAGATACACAAAATAAAGAAAATGAACAAAAATGAACAAAATGAGAACAAAAATAAAGCAAAGTAAAGAAGGTGAGCAAAAAAAATCAAGAAAATGAACAAAATGAGAAAGACAATGAAGCTAAATAAATAAAAGATGAACAATCTGGTTGTGAAACAAAATGAGAAAGAAATGAAGAAAAATGAAGACACGATGGACAAAATAATCAAGAAAATTATCAAAAATGAACAAAATGAGAAAGAAAATGAGAAGAAACGGTGTTTAAAAAAATCCAGAAAATGAACAAAATGAACCAAATAAGAAAGAAATGAAACAAAATGAAGACAAGATGTACAACATAATCAAGAAAATGAACAAAACAAGAAAGAAAATGAAACTTCATGAATAAAAGATGCACAAAAAATGCACAAAAATGAACAAAATGAAAATAAATGAAGGATAATGAACAAAAGATGCACAACAAAATAAAACAAAAAAGCAGAATCAACAAAATCATAATAAAAATAAGCAAAATAAACAAAAGATGCACAGAATCGTCAAGAAAATGAAGAAAAATGAACAAAGTAAGAAGAAAATGAAGAAAAACAAAGAAAATCATGAGAAAATCAGGCCAAATAAGGAAAATAATCAGTAAAATGAACAATATTGACCAAAATAAAAGGGTAAATTAACAAGCTACACAAAATAAACAAAAAAAGAATGAAAATGTACAAAATAAGTAACAAAACGAAGGGAAAAAATCAAGAAAATGAGGCAAAATAAACAACATAAAAGTCATAATGATGCAAAATGAACAAAAAATTCTTCAAGCCGAAGAAGCAATGTGAACATCAACGAACACAATGTCTCCAAGTAAACACATAATATGATGAGGTGTGTGTTTGTTCTCACCACATGAAGAGCAGCAGCATCCCTAGCAGCAGTGGGGAGAAGAACGTGAGGACCCTGGCCGCTCGGCCCACTGGGGGCTCAGCCTTCTGTGGCGCCTTGGACGATGGTATGGAGGAGGGACTGGTCTCTGCTGGAAATCAATCACAAAACAAAATACTGAGCAAAATCTGAATGACTTCCTCTGAATCCTCCATCTGCTCTGTCCGCCCCTCTTCCCCCGGTTACGTTTTTTTTCTTGGCCATACAGCGGCACACAATTGTTTTGCTCCCGAGGGGCCAAACTCCCAAAATGTCGCTTTGATGCATGAGCGGTGAAAAGTGCTCATCATAGCGGGAAGAACCAAACAGAAAGGAAAATACAGTGCAGGGCCGAATCAATTCTAATCTGCAAGAGCAATCAATATGGGACTTGTCAAGGCAGTTATGAAGTGAACTGGACAAAAAAAAAGATGGCAGGGAGAAGGCGAGAAGACAGAGACAAAGAAAAGAAAAATGAGGAAGGGGATGGAGTAAAATCCAGAAACAGAGGCGACGAATGAGGAGTGGAGAAACCTGCCTTTTCTCTCTTGCATATGTTTTTACTCTTTTAAATGAACAATTCTTAGTCAACGCTAAGGTATAAATCTAACCTGCTGTTTTATTTAAAGGTCCCAAATTCATCTTCACCAGCTCTTGAGGTTCATACACTCACTGGATTTAATAACACACCACTCTATTTTTGCCCCAATTTTTGAAGAGCTTTTCTTGGTTAATAAAACTACTGTAGTTGTACCTTTATGATCTTTTCCAACGTGTGGTTATTTGGTTATGACTGACTGAGTATTGTGGTTAGTCCTGTGTCCCAAACTCACAATGCCTTTTGCAACCAATCCCATATGACTAGTCCTCTGTCAAACACAGCTTTGAAGAAAGTGAATCGACTGGGGCAACCTGACCGTGCCATTGGAATGGTGGCGGCAAGGCGGACCGCAGAGCATTCAATGTCCATCGCATGACAATGCACTTACACCAGTGTCATTTGGCCAAAGGAATGACAGCAGACCAACTACAACCTGGTTTACCACACGTAACAACCAGAGACCAGGAGCCATGTATCCACGTCTTACACCTCACCACTAGTCCACTAGTCTACTGCCACACACAACAGACCAGTACATGCTAACTCTTCACATTTTATGGTCCTTTTTGTTCATTTTGTGACCGGTTAAGTTAGGATATGCATTAAAAGATAATGAGGAACAACACACTACAGGTCAAAAGTTTTAGAACACTCCAATTTTTCTGGTTTTTTCATAGAAATTCAAGCTGTTCAAATCCAATGAATAGCTTGAAATGGTACAAAGGTAAGTGCTGAACTGCCAAAGGTTACAAAAAGGTAAGGTTACCCAAAACTGAAAAATGATGTGCATTTCAGAAAAGTCTTTCAGGGTCAAGAAATGGCTTAACAACTTAAAGCTGTTCTGCATCAATGGAGGTTGATCAAGACTTGAAAGTTGGTGCAACTAATTGCTAATGTCACAAGTTTGGTTTATTAAATACAAGCCCTTCTGTCTGCATAAAAAGCAGTGTTGGAACACACTGTGGTACCATAGCCTCATTATTTGAATAGCATTGTACTGCAGAAAGCATTGTGTTGCCATAGAAATGTTGAGAGAGACAGAAGACAGACAGACCATCATAACACTTTCAGCAAAAGTGTAGGTCTTTCCTTCCGAGAAATTGTGAAGAAAGTCAAGGTGTCAGTGAGTACAGTTTCCCTCACTCAGAAACTGGGGGATACTCTGACAGGAAGAGGTCTGACAGACCCAAAGCCACAACAAAAAAGTTTCTGAGCATCTACAGCTTGCATGATAGGCAGTCCACAGGACAACAGCTTCAAGCACAGTTTCATAGTGGTCTTAGTGAGCAAGTCTCAGTTTGAACTGCAAAGAGAAGGTTTCGAGCTGCAGGTTTGACAAGTTGAGTTGCAACAAGAAAGCCATTGTAAGATGTCAGAATAAAAAGAGGCTATTCTGATCCTCCTGTTCAGTTTCATGATGGCTTTGTGCATTTTTGCTAATTTTCATGATTATTCTTCTCATTTTTCTTCATTTTGCTTTATTCAGTTTTGTTCATTTCCTCAGTAACCTTTTTATTCATTTGTAGAGCAAGTGTGTGGAAATGTAAAAAAAACTCCAGCTAAAAAGCTTGTGGCAAACATAAACAGTGAAAATTATTATGTGCTTAAGCTGTTTTAGTGCCTCCGTTTGGTTTTTCATAGCCTGACAAATAAAAATATCACATTTAGCCATTTCAAAAAGCTGGATTATTACCACAGCTGCAGGCAGGCAGTAGATATTAACTCAAGCACACTGTCTACAGCTTGGTCTGGAACCCACAGCATTTGTTTTCGTGCAGAGAGAATATTATTTCCCTCTCCGTCCAATTAATGACTGTTCTAGGTACTGTACCGGGAGTCAGGAAATATTGGAAGGATGCAGCCAGGTGTGAAATAGCCAGAGAAAGAGTGCGCTAGGTCACATTTAAAACATTCAGTGGCTCAATGTGATGCTTCCTGCCTGCAGCAAAACACCGGAGTGATGAAGAAATAAGAATTATGAAAAAATAATGTGACAGTGACGAGGAGAGACAGCGATGAAGGGCACAGCGACGTAATGAGCTAGTTAGGGCTGGTGAAGGGAGGGAGACGAGACATTGATTTTAGACGGAGAGGAAGCAGATGAGGGGAAGGAGGAATAGACGAGGAAGCAGAAGAGATTTTGAAAATAAGAGAAGAAAACAGAAGGTGGGACGGAGACTGTGATAAAAGAGAGACATGAAAGCTAATGTTCAACAAGGATCCTTATTTTCAGTCTGTTGTGATGTAATTCTGACATCAAGTTAATAAAATAAAAAAACACCCTGTGAGGATTTAAATCCAGAGGCATTTCAAAAAGAGTTGATTTTTTTGTGGCTCTAGATACATTTCTTTTATTTATTTTTTGTCCAAAAATGGCTCTTTTCGGCTGTAAAGGTCACCAACCCGTGCCGTAGCGGATGAGCGGAGCATCTCTGATTGTGATCCTGATTCTCATCTAAAGGCTCCGAATCAAACAGGACGTCACCCCTGGCTGTTTCCTGCCACTTCACGGTATCCGGTGCTCCTGCACACATGTATCCACGCTCTTGTTCTGTGCCAAGCCTTGAAACAGAAGCTCCGCATTTATAAATAGCTGTAGACATTAAGGATAAAAGAAGTGATATCTGGTGTTGCCTGTCTGGTGCTAGACAGTGTCCAGTTTCTGTCTGGGATGCGTGGGCGAGGAAGACATTTATATCTTAAATGGAATGAATGCAACAGCACGCTGCCCTGCAAAGTCACACTGAAAAAAATGACTTCAGTTTCTTCATGATATTCTTCATTTTGTGTCATTTATCAGCATCATATAGAACATTTTGTTCACTTTGGTTCTTGTTTTGTTCAGTTAATTTCATTTCTAGGTTCCCTTATGTTCAATTTGGTTCATTTTTTAAATTATTGTCTTTAAGTTTCTGTTCAGTTGTTTGTGTGTTCCTGATTTTTTTGTTCACCTTACATCTTACTTGATTATTTTATTCATTTTCTTCTTTTTGCCTCAAATTGTGTTGAGTATCTTCATTATTTTGTTTATCATATTTGCAATTTTGTTCATTTTATTCCTTTTGCTTATAATCATGTTCTTTCTCTTAATTTTTTCATAAATTTCTCTTTTTGTTGCATATTTTGTTCACCTTGTGTCCAATTTTCTTTAATTTTTGTTGTAATTTAGTACAGTACGTTTCTATTTTTTATTTTGTATATTTTGTTCATTTTCTTTGTCATTTAGTACATTTCTATTTTTATTTTGTACATTTTGTTAGTTTTCTTTCTAATTTCATTTCATTTGTTCATTTAGGTTCAATTTGATCCAATTTTGATCATTCTGCTTTTATTTTATTCATTTCCTTTTCTATTTTATCCATTTTCTTTGATTTTCATCTTATATTGTTAATTTGGATCAATTTGGTTCCAATGTTGTTCCATTTCACATCTCATTTTTATTATGAGATATATAAAATGCCTTATAGTGTATTTTCTGCACTATAAGGCGCACCGGATTATAAGGCGCACCATCCAAAAATGTCACATTTTTAATTTTTTCCCATACATAAGG
>JAQQAE010019540.1:0-10904 GCA_029823295.1 Pseudamia nigra | reverse complement strand
TACACATGGTCACATTTCTTCATTGCACTCTGTATTTTTTATTAAGATAAAATGACATTCTTGAATGTGATTTTAAATCTTTTTATTGCACCAGAAAACTACATATAAACTTAATGTATGTGTTTATAGGCTCAGCCCGTCAGACGGTGACTCATTAGGTAGTGATCAGTCCAGTGGCAGGGAGTCAGCAGAGGAAAGCACGCGTCCAGTGGCCACACCCAGTGAGGGGAAACAGCACAGGAAAACGCCCAAAAATGGTAAGATACATTGTTGGCATCATGAGCATATTGAGAATTGTGATTGTGGTTTTACTAACAAGTTTGCAGCAGTTCTGTTACACATGAATGGGTAAAAATACATTTTTTTTTGGGCTTTAGATTTTCAGTTATATTCAAGCTGAATATAATAAATTTAATCAAGTAATAAATCTAATCAATATTTACTCTAATCTTTAGCTTGAAGACTAGCTGTTTTCTACTTCTGTCCACCTTTAATTTTTCTTTTTTCAATGCACTCTGGATTGAAGGGAGGAGTAAGATGGGTATGTTTATCTTGGTACTATTTTCACATACACCAGTGTAATATTTTATCTGTATTTGGGTCAGTTGTTGTCCAAACAAACCTAAATTTATTTTTCGTCTGACCTGCTTCCAGCAGCTCAAACAGGTAGCGGCCCAGATGAGCTGCTCTCCTCCTCCTCCATTTTTGATCATGTCGACCGTCTGTCACGTGGCTCCTCTGATGGGACACGTCGTCAAGCCAATAAGGTGCAGCTGATCGCCATGCAGCCGCGACCGAGCCCACCGGCGCAGCAACCCCTCTCCCAGCCAAGCCCAACCCTCACAGAAAAGGTCAACACAGAGGTGAATGTCACACTGACATCACAGACACATCCTAACTATAGTCTGTACAAAAGTAACAGCAGTGACGTTACCTACTGGTTTGTAGACAATCGATCACCATTGTCATCTTTTTGTAGCCAGAAATGATTTCATTTGGATGAGGGAAAGACTGGTTATGGTCATTTGGTTCTGTATACAAATTCAACACAAGCCCAGTGTCTGTGCAGGTGGCGCTCAGGCACAAGTCAGAGATCGAGCATCACAGGAACAAACTGCGACAACGTGCCAAGAGGCGTGGTCAGTGTGAGTTCCCCTCCATGGACGATATCATGGATGCCTTTGGAGATGGCCCGGTGCAGAGCGAGGCAGCACAGCGCCTCTACAGTTCAGCCCACGACCACATGGACTGCATCCTGCAGACTGACGCCCCATCGCCTCCATCTCCCAGCGACTCCAGGAAAAGGTGAGACTTTCCCTGAGCTGCTGGATGTGTAACTAACAGCAGGTGCACAGTTTCGCCTTTTAACATGAAAATACGCATCACCTCAGTTGCTAGTAGATACACGCCCCCAAGGTCTCCATGGTGACTTGCTATTTTGTTCCATATTGGTGCAGCTGCGCCTGGTTTTGTATGTTTTCAGTAGCTGTACCAGTCACTGTAGCGTGTGACACCAATGGCTCGACTAACAGAATGACATTTCTGGAACATAGCCTTATACTATATATACAAAAATTATATACAAAATTCTTTTGCTTTTAATTAAACTCACTTTTGTAAATGGTCACATCGTGTATTAAATAGAGATGGTTTCATCACATACAAACACTCAGTATCCAGTGACAGAGGTGGCCTCCAAATAGCAGGCTTCTGAGTGAGTGTTTAAAGTTTTCTCTTATTACAAGTAGTAACAACATCACAGAAGCTGAGAGGATGTCAAGAACATGTCAGGTTTCTAGTAAGTCAGTTACAGTTGTTGAAACTAAAACATTTACTGCAAATGTTAAAAACTGGCTGAAAGCAAGACAAGAATGTACCCACCTATGAAATCCTTTATGTCTGCAGGGTATGAGTGTCTGTGTGTGTGGTGTGGCGGTGTGTGTGTGTGTGAGGGAGGGGGGGCAAGTACTGTAACAGGTGAATGGGAACTAGGGTTTTTTATTCTATGTATCTATATTTTACATGCATTAATGTATGTGTGTTGCTTTTAAGACTGTTCCTTTTCTTTTTTGCAATGCATCAGATTGCTTTTTCTATGTTTATTGCACCGTCCTTGACAAATAAATAAAATAAAATAAAATAAACATGTAGTAGCCCCACCTACCCAAAAGGTTGAGTGGAATAAACACAATAATTTTTATTCCCTTTCAAGCTGACACACCAGGCACACAGACAATGTGGACACAGGATCATGAAAACAATATCCATATTTTATGGATAATATTATTACCACGTATGATTATTAAAGTACTCATAAACTTGGTCCTCAGAAGCATTATATTTTAGTTTTTTATACAATAATTTTGACTTGTTTGTGGTGGTTCTGTTGCATTTACTCTCTGTATAGTCTTGAGGTCTTGGCCTTGAATTGTGAAGCGCCTAGCGATAATCGTCAAGTAGGATTGACACTATACAAATAAGACTGGATTGAATTAAGCAGCTACATTAAAGATTGTCATATTTATTTATATGTAGGTGCACACAATATATCTATTGTTTCTGATATCAACATGTTATTTATTTTGATTTAAATTCATCTACGCTTTGGTTATCAATGTTAAATATTGAAGTATTATTTTATTATTGCTGATTTTTTTTCTTCATGCATTTCTTTTTCTACTTGATAAAAAAAAAATTAAATGACACTGAAACGATTTGTGAATATTTTAATTGCAGTCCTACAGATTTTCCTGCAAAAA
Source organism: Pseudamia nigra (assembly GCA_029823295.1). NCBI lineage: Eukaryota > Metazoa > Chordata > Actinopteri > Kurtiformes > Apogonidae > Pseudamia > Pseudamia nigra. The sequence goes on along the minus strand of JAQQAE010019540.1, from coordinate 8,145 downwards.
TACCACTTTTGTTCTACTTTTGTTTGTGTCCTTCAAGAGGGAGGCGGTCTCCTCGGGGGCGGCGGACACAGCAAGGCCCTGGAAGTCTTCCCGATACCGACAGAGATCGACTGCTTACTGATCAGAGCGCCACGTACAGGAAATATCCAGGACTCAACAATGTGGCATACATGGTGAATAAAAGATATTACTAGATGTTATTTTGCAGGTTGTTTATTTAACATACCAGGATGTGATATGAGTCCAGACATTATTTTTCCTTTCCTTTCGCTCACAGTCTGACCCAGACCTTCCCCCAGACCACGGCAGTCCCTCCCCTACTGATGAGGTATTCGACACAGCTCCACCTCCACCTCCGTATATGCCCCCTCAGCCCTCCATCGAGGAAGCACGGCAACAGATGCACTCTCTCCTGGATGACGCCTTTGCCCTGGTATCGCCGTCCTCACTGGGCAGCGCCGGGGTGAGCGGGGTAAGCCCTGCCCTGCCCAGCCCCTCCCCTCAAGCCCGCCACTCTGGCAGGCAGTGGGGCTCTTACCCAGCAGCCCCCTCTCACAGCCCTTTCTCTGCAGTGAGTGCATTGACCTGCAGCAGAAGCAAATTGTCTTGTGTCTTGACCCAGTGTTCAGAATATGAACCCAGTGTTCAGTGTTCATATTGTTGTTTTTCTTTTGTCCTGCAGAGATACGCGGAGCTGGGGATGTCTCCCACGTCAGTTCAGGGTTTGCTGCAGAGGTCAGTGTCAGCACATTTAAAACCAGTCCCACATCTGTAGGCTTCATGTAACGCCAAGTCTGTGTATTTTATCCAGGCAAGGACTGAGCTCAGGGAGGTATGTCTCTACTGGAGATCAGCTGCAAGAGGCAGTTTATTCCAGCAGGGGGCAGTATGACGACCCTCCCTCCTCTTCCAGACCACGGCCTGTAGGGGGCAGCACAGGTACAGTCAAAGAATTGTCAAGTGCATAGCATTTTGGAATAATCACTGTCTTTGCTAGTAGTTGTATTGGTTGGTTCTTTTATAGGCACAGAGGTAGTATTAAAGGTAAATTAAACATTAGCTGTATTTCCATTCAAATTATATTATGAATTATATTTTTAATTATGTTATTATATTTGTAAAGCACTTTCTGCAGTTTGAAGCATTGAATAACACATAAAATAATACCAAAATATGAGAAAGTGGTGTTTCTGAGTAAGGGTGTGTATCAGAATAAATTTTACAAACGTTTAACTGACCTGACTGAAAAGGTATTTTCCCAGACATTTATCTAGACATTGCCTTGAAGTGTTAAAACATGGCCAATAGTAGCAATAGGTACATTATGTGTGGACTGATGAGGACACCAAATTATTCCCGTTTCATCCATGAAAAAACATAATAGATTAAACCTAACTCTCTGTTTTCACAGGTATCTGAAACATGCACTTTTGCTCCAAATTTCTGATGGCATTTTCATTTAGTTTCCATTTTTGTGACATTGCAAAAATTTGCATCATGATCCTGTTATTCATGCTCCTTGACTAAGTGAAAACCAGTGCTACTCTTTTCATATATTTGTTAAAGCTGCTGCATTTGTCGGCTTTTAGGTGCACAGCTTCACCACTTGACCCAAGTGGGTCTGTCCAGCCAGATTGGGGCTTATCCTGGTGTGGGTCGCAGCATGTCAGGCCCCACTGGCTCCAGCTGGAACCAGCAACACTCAGACCAGGACCTGTCCAGACCAGGTGCCAGCAGAGAGAGTGTGAGTCTCCTCCAGGTTACAACAAACTGCAACACAAAAGCCCATTTTGACCAGCCTATTTCATACCACTGCTAGATCAGCACCTTTCAGGCCTGATCAGACTAAATTGGTTCAGTCATTCATTCTGTTTACTACCTGACTAGTGTATCGGATTAATTTTTCTGTGATGTTGTTCAATTAAAGGTTCACAATTAATAGCAATATTTTTTGTATACTTGGACATGTACAGTACATCATAGTCTTTCAAACCGCACTTTTTAAACATGTACGTTTAGGTTGTGCTGTAGTTTTTGACTGTGGTTTTGTCTTGTAGCTGATGTTGATTTCTGATCTTGGTCTCATTATTCTCCCTCTTTCCTTACAGGTGCTGTCGTTTCCTGAGTTTTCCTCCTCTTCTGTTTTCCAGATGCCCAGCTCATCGTTGCGAGACTCCTCCGCTCCACCTCTACTCCTGACCTCACCTACACCAGAGTACCCACCGGAGGACGCCTCCCCCTCCGCCCACACATCAGCCTCTCTAATAAAGGCTATCAGGGAGGAGCTTCGACGTCTGGCCCAGAAACAGGCTGCAGTAACCAGCTACCCTTAGGCTGGTGTGGACCAGTTTGGATCAGGACTGAACTGGTTTATAGCAATTTACCACTACAGACTTGTAGAGACTGGGCTGAAACACTAAACCTGAAAGATGATCCACGCTCGGGTCCATCTGAGTTAATAAACATCTGCACCACTGAGACCAAATGAACTCTGGACCACAACCTACGTCTGAAAAATAACAACAGTGTTCCCTGACCTCCGGTATTTTACAGGGTCCCATTTGTCTGTCCATTTGTCATCCTTCAGCTCAGCGTCTCATTGGACAGTAGCTTAACTCTTCAAATTTCCACTGAAGTGCTTCCTTGTGTGGATTGTCCCACCTGACTCTCTGGTGTGGACAGTGATCTCCTGAAGTGGATCATAACTTTGGACTTTCTGGAGTAGATGTTCTCCCTCGTTCTTCTGGAGTGGATTATCCCTCCTGAACCTTCGGAGTGGATCCTTCTTTAGATCTTCTGAGTTGTCCCCTCCCTTTCTTACCAGATAGGGATGCACCAATCTATCAGCCGAATGTCGGTATGTCCTCTTCTTGACCGTTATCAGTCTGTCAACAAATAAGAAAACATTCACTGATGGCAGTAGCTTTTTTTATCTGTTGCTTTCAGATCGTGTCTTTGATTACAGCCACAGCATCCGGCTGCAGCTGGAGTCCATTCAGTTTTCTTTCGGTAGAGCTATAGCCAGTTCTTTTTGCTACCAAACAGTTCTGAAAGTGTCTTTCCTGAACCCTCAGTGGTTCTTGATGTGTACTTAAGTCTGTGTCATGGTTTGCTGCATAATTTGGTTTTGGAGTCACAGTTCACTATGAGTTCAGTTCAACAGGAAAAAGCAAAAAAATCCCAAATGCTATTTTTTAAATTTATTTTGAACAGACAGTAGTTTAAATTAGGGCTGTCAAAATTAATGCGTTAATCCGGATTAAACCATTTGCATGATTAATTTGATTAAAATTTTAACACAATTAATGCATTAACACAATTGACGCAATTAACACCCAATAACTCATATAGCAAGGAAAAAGTGATGAAATCTTATGATACATTTGACCCACCTCACTGACAACTTCTTTAGTATTTACTGCTTCAAAGTCAATTTAAATGGAAAAGTATAAGTCTTTACACATTTTGAACCAAATTACATTAGTTACTGATGAAAACAATGAACCAAGTGTAAAAAAGCAAAACACATCGTCAGCAGAACATTACAGAGGTTCTGTTAAGTTCTACAAAGCAGGTGTGATTTCCTTTAGCTACATAAGTTTAAATTAGAAAAAAATATACATTTTAATGTAAAATAAGTAATTTTAGTCGAGTTTCTATATCTCCTTCTATCCTAAGTGTTTTTGCTCCCACAAAATGAAAAACAAGGAATGTGTATTAATTGTGATTAATCAAAATTAATCCACAATGTGGACCATGTGATTAATTCAGATTTTTAATCGTTTGACAGCCCTAGTTTAAATGTTTTTGTTTGCCATTCATCAGTCTGTGGGCTGATGATGTGGTGAAATATCGGTAATGACTTATCTGGTCGGTTTTCACATGTAGAGGCTGGTTAAAACCTGTAGGGGTATGTTTAGAGACTCCTGTCATCTTTTTCTATTTAGTTCTGGTGATTGGCACATCTGGATGCTGTTGTTTGATGTGTGTTCGCATGTTGGATTCATGTACCATCCAGCTGCCATACAGCACCAACACACCACCCTCCTTCTGTCTGCAGCTGGGACGCTGAAACAGTGCTGATTTGAGTCTAGCAGTCTGGCATGTTATCAAAGCTAAAAAGCATAGGAGGAGCTGTGGTCCCCATTTTTGAGGAGAACTACACACTGAGTCCAATAGAATGTTCACATTCTACATTAATAGGACCATTGTGAGACAGTCAGCAGTTTAGATTGAACTTTAATGAAGACTGATGAATAGATATAAACACCAGAGTCAACATAGCTACTGCATTTTCAGACAAAATGCTGCTGCACACTGACACCTGCTGGCATTCCCCCAAGCGATGATGGCTCAGGAGAACTGAAAGCCTGTCTCATTTTTTGCATCTAAGTTACTTGCCATATTTTTGGGTGTTGCTGCACAGATGGTGTCATCTTCTTCTATTCTTCATTACATTTGTGTCAGTACCATTACAGTTTAGGAGACACATTAGGGACAACGTTATGCTCTTAATAAATACTAACATGAAACAGCTGCTACTGGCAGTACAGTAGCTATTAACCAAATTCTTTTTTTATACATCTGTGTCGGCCTAAAGCTGTCAGCATTGGTGCATCCCTACTGTTTGATCATCTCTTTTGAGTGTCACAAGTTGAATATTCCTTCTGATGTGTATTGTTCCTTCTTCTATTGGCCTTGACTTTCTGGACCAGATGGTTCCTCCGATGTTCAGGACAGGATGGTTCCTCCTGATCTTTGGACTATGTGGTCTCTCCTGATCTTCTGTGGTGCTAACCGTCAGCCTCATCCGGTCCTCTCATTACCACGCATTGCCTTCCACACTCCCATCAGTCACAGATCAGGTTATCATACCATATCAGTGAGGTCTTTGCACTGTCGACAGCTGGAGGTGGCAAACAGTTCCTGCGGCATGGCGACACAAAACAAGAAAAATAGTATTTATAAATAGCTATAAAAATAATATAAAATAATATATGTAAAGAGATAGAATCCCAATGAGCACAATATTAATGTAAGAGTTATTATCGGAGTATTGAGATGTTACTTATTTTTTATTGCTTGTATATGAAAGTATACGTTAAATCCTTTATTTTGATCAAAAAAGACCAAACTACTGTTCTATGGTTGTACTCCTCTTGTGTTTGAGCTCGCTGTAGATTTTGAGCTGGCATTTGTTTCTCAGTGGAGATGTTGCTTAGCGTAGCTGCTCGCTTGTGTGCTCACGTATTGGTGGCAACAACAAAAAAATACAGCTATTGCATTGCTTTAATATAGAGTTTTGGCTCCATGTGGAGCAGATTCATTGCAGATTAGTTTCATCCATCGGTCCGTGGGCAGTTGATGAGTCTTATCAGGTGAAAGATAAAAGTGTTAAAGGTGAAGTGTTTCTGTAGGTGGGGAGAGACGGGATCCCAGTCTGAAGCTAAACACCTTCACATCACGGCCCGTCAGCCTGGAATGTCCATTACAGACCTAAAAACAGAATAATCAAATTCCATCAGCAGCAGTGACTGCAGAAATCTCAGAAAATGGTCTCATCTCTGCCTGAAGGGAAACAAAAAAAAAGTATGATGAGGACAAAAAATGTGCATCAGAAAATAAATATAATAACAACTTTATTGCTGCACTGGGAACTGACATGTTCAGTGCTGTCAATTCACAATTTTGTATTTCCTCTTTTTTTATTTTGTTGCTTTGTTTTGTCAGACACTCTCAGTATAAATGACAAAATGATACATTGAATCTTTAATTAATCTGTGTTGTAATAAAAGTGAGACACTACTGATTCAAGTTTCTTAAGTTTTCAACCATAATTATGATGCGTAACAAAAGCCAAAAGCTTCTATTGAAAAAATAATTTTACTAAAAAGAACAACCCCCCCCTTCCAAGAATCATGTATCTCATGTTCATGAGATACAAGAATTAAAACACTAAAACTAAAATGACACAAAGAATAACTTAATTCTGAAAATGAAAAAAGGTATTTAGGCACTTGTAAAGGAAGCTAATACTATCATCCATAAATTCACACATTTTGGCCACAAATCCAAAATATAAGTTAAACATATAATACAGACAAACATCTTAACAGTTGCCTTTAAGGTTTTTAATCATATGTTCAGTGAATGATCATCTGGTTGTTTCTGACAAATCAAACTGATTAAAAAGGCTCAACATGTCAGCAAGGCGAAATTAAATCATCACTATAACCTGTCCCGTCCTCGTCATACTGTTTATTTTCTAAATGTTCCCGTGTTGGCTGAGCGGCTGGCTTCCTGTCTTGCCGTGTACTGCTGTTTGTGTGATGTTGTGGTGAAGTCGGTCTCTCGTAGACGGACCACAGGGTTTGTTTGTCTCTGCTCTTCTTCAGCATGTTCAACTAAGTTTGAACTTTAGCTACTCGTGATGTTCCTGTTAATGTCTAGCATGCTGCTAAAAAAACAAAGTTTAAAAAGTGAAGAGTTAAGAGTGAGCAAAGAGTGTATAATGTCACAGTGCCATGAATCCATCGTTCCATCAAAACGCAGTAGAAAAAAATACACCATGGAACATCATGTTTATTTTGTTTTGCTTTTCCAAAAGATATTTTTAACCTAAATGAAGATGGTCACAGTTAACAGTGTATAAATGAAAGTGGATATGATGTTGAATAGAAAACATAATATTTAAAAAAATATTTTATTTGTGATTGTTCTGAATGGATTCAAAGATCGCCTGACAACAGTGCCAACACATCCTTCACGGACCAGGAACCAACCACAGAACTCTTCACTGGCTGGAGACTTTCTGATTGGACCTAGCACCTGTCAGTCAAACTGTCAGCCCTGGCCACACCCACAGATCACATGGTGCTAATTCATGAACTCTAGGTGTGTCTGAACTCATCAAAATACACACAGTTTAAACGAAATACCAGAATCTACAGGTGTTGTGATGGAAAAGAGAAATTCACCTTCTCACATCAAACTCTGGATTCGAGCCTCTGCAGTTTTCACAAACTCCTCCTGAATGTTTCCTTCAGCGTTTTCTAGGATTTCCGAATTTCTGTGTTTTCTAGATCTGTGATCATCAATGAGAATCCAGCAGGCGACTAGTTGCACTGTGGACGTTTAAACATGAGAAAATGACTGACTCTGTGCGAGATCACCGGTCACCTGCTGCTGACAACACAGGCCCTCAAGTCCTGAAAGGTGATTTATTCATGTGTCTTATGCAAACAGTAGATGATGCTGTTTGCACAAGACATTAACATGCTCAAAATGAAAGGGCCAATCCTTACAGATGAATGAGAACAAGAATGTGAAGCACAAAATCAATAAGCTGTGCAAACATAATACTACTTAAGTGGTGCAAACAATATAAAATATAGTAATTACTTTCTTTGCTTGACAAAATATATGATGGAGAAAGTAACTGGTCCAAACTGAGTACTCTGCTGTGATTGGTTAATCATGTTACTATAGTCTAATCATCTCAAACACACAGAGGTTTTGCGTTATACATTAGTTACGCACTGGTAAAACTCATACTGCACATTGTGTTGTGCTGGCCTGAAGATGTAACAAACGCCTGTAAAACCATGGTCTAATGTTTATGACTGAGCACTAGTCAGAGTCACATCTGACAAATTAAAATCAACGCGCAGTGGTTTTACGGAGCTGATGAAACAGATGAATGGTTTCAGCAGGTCTCTGTTCCCATGTAAAGGAAAAGAAATGTTTTGAAAAAAAATCATAAAATAGTCTAAGCATTCAACTTAACACCATCACAGTGCTGCGTTGTCCAACAAACAGAAACAACTAGCAGCTGATAAAAATTACTAAAAGGAAAAGCAGCAAGTCCACATTTAAAAAGCCGAGACTGTGGAATGTCGGTATATTTAAATTAAGAATTACTTTTATCTGAATAGTTTGTAATTATTCTGTCTCAATCAACCAAGCATTTCAGCTCACTGAAGTGAATTCTGTCACAAAGCGTTACACATTTCACAAGCTCGTCACATTTTTATGCCAGAATTCCTTATTTTACTTTTCAGACTAATTGTCCCTGGGGAGGTGTTCCGGGCATGTCCCACTGGGAGGAGGCCCCGGGGAAGGCCCAGGACACGCTGGAGGGACTAT
>JAQQAE010019539.1:0-10904 GCA_029823295.1 Pseudamia nigra | reverse complement strand
TCTGTGGTGGCTCCTAACCTGTGGAACGATCTGCCTTTAAACATTAGACAGGCTCCCTCACTGTCCAATTTTAAAACCCGTCTAAAAACCCATTTCTACTCCTTGGCTTTTGATCCAGCATGACATTGATTTTTATCTGTTTCTGTTTTTTTATTATTCTTAACTATTTTTATTGTTTGCTGTCTTTAATTTTGTGACCTCATTGTTATGATTGTGTGTTTGTTGTTCCATCTCTACTCTTTTCTTTTGTCTCTCCTCTGTCCACTAACCCAACCGGTTGAGGCAGATGGCCTTGAATTATGAAGCGCCTAGAGATAATCTGCGATTATGATTGGTGCTATACAAATAAAGTTTGATAGCTACTAGACATCCCTGTACCTGGAGCTCTGTGACTCTTGTGAATTTTCTGATTAAAGCCTATTTAATATACATAGCAGTTTTTAGTCTGCTGTCATGCTTTTGGGACCTCAACCTAGTTTTCTGTCAACATGATCAATTAATTCACAAATCAAGGAAATAAATGGCAGACTTAAACATGTTAAAGTTGGTCAGAGAACTGGACTGCCACTTGGGCAGATAGAGCAGTGTCCTCCTGGTGCTGATGTGTTTCAGGTGCACTGGGCCAGATGAGGCCATGGAACAGGCTGCAGAGATCTGGCACTGTGTAGTTCCTGGATCTAATGTACAACAGCACAAAGGCACCGAGTTAGTTTGCCCTGATGAGGCCATGTTGGCATAATTTTAACTGTCATAAATCAAAAGGCTGTTTAATCAGCCTCATGAGTGCCTTGAATCTCTTCTGTACATGCAAATAAAATGACCAATGAAGTGGGCAAAAATTTGGGCAGCGTTCAATTTAAATCATTCATAGCAATTAAAATCTCAGTCATAATAAATGGAGCAACATTTAGGATGTGTCAGTGAATTTGGTCCCTATTCTGTTTCAGAGATTATTTTTAAATTTGGGGGGACTTGTGCTATATCATTAGTGATCTAATGAAAATAAGGTAATTATTTACAGCTTTTTTGTTCAACGGGAACTGGTGTGTTTTATATTTCAAAGAATAGCTTTCCAAAAATGTATTCAGTCTAAATATTACAAAGACCTTTTTATATAGAGCATATAATACAGCCCAGGTGATACTACAGACAGTTGTGAACATTTGTACTGTTTCACAGTGGCAAAGGAGAAACCACACATGCACAGACTGTTACTTTTGTGACCTCAGTGTTAGTGAGGTGTGACGGGTCATTGTTCACCTTCTCTGACCTCCCATAACCTGTCAGAACAGCATGCATTATGTCTCAGGAAATCCAGAGTGTGTCTTTCACTGGACAGTGGGTGGCATTCACCTGAGTGGTTTCTTAAAGTTCACAAACGTGGTCTGACAGTCATTAAACCACAGAATAATTCTTACTTGTTTTCTTATGCTGACAAAATAGGGAAAACTATTATTCGACTAGAAAATGTGTATTCTCTGAAGAGATTGCCTGAGATTGCTGACTGAAAATAGCTGAAATTTGTTTTGCATTAAATGTTTTTATACATATTTGTGGGCTCTTATCATACATGTGAAATTTGAGACTGATCTGATCATTCTTCATCTGATCATTCTTCATCCAACATTAACATCAAAGGCAATGCAGTGTTGGAACTCTGGTCATAAACATTCCATTTGTGTTTTCCATATCTTATGAGAAATTTGTGAAAAAAACAAAATTATTTATAAACTGCAAAAGATGGATTTATAAAAATCAATAGCCGGAATGTCCTGAAAGAGCTTGACCACACTTGTCAGCAATGCAGGGGGACTGTGTCTTCACCAGAGAAGGCTCACATGGCACAGGAATGGATGGACCAAAGAACAGGTTCCTAGCTGCATTATAATTATTACTATTATTTAAAAAAAATATTTCATTAACAATTCCTTAATTTTTTTCACTAATTTTAGGGCCTTTTTATAGGGTCCCCCCATGATACTTTATTTTGTTTCATGAGATGTTGTATAGCTATAAATCAAAGAGTATTTCAGTTTGTCATGTATTGTACTTTAATACATTATGATAAGTTTTTTTTTAGTACATTATATTTGGTAAAATATACCCAACGTTAGTGATAGTGTTACAAAAATAAACAATAGTGTTCTAGCGTAAATAGTGTCCTGGCAAAGACAGCAGCACAAATACAATGTTCACACATGAAGTACAAAAAATGAAACAATCATGTTATACATAAAAAAAACTTAAATACATTAAAACACTAATATTAAATCAAGCAAAACATCTGTTGGTAGCTGAGTAGTAGCTTATCATTTAGAAGCAGTAAGTTATTTGTATTACCAACAAAAACTATTATTTTAAGAAAACAAAAAAGACCTGGGCCAGAAGAACTGAACCTTTGTCCAATCTTCACTTCAAAAAAGATTTGAGGCATCACTTGTCAAAGTATCATGTCTAAAAACAAAAGAAATGAGTTTAAATCTGAGAAGAAGGGTTGTTGATGGACACGAAGCATTTCCAAGTAGTGTATCAATCTGTACATATTAGCCACAGAGTTCCACAGGGCTCAGTATTAGGACCTATACGTTTTACACTATACAGTGGTCCCTCGTTTATCGTGGGGGTTACGTTCTAAAAATAACCTGCAATAGGCAAAATCCACGAAGTAGATTCCTATGGAAAATCTCGCTCCGGCTAACGCATGATTCGCACAACAAATGTGACGCCGGAATGGACTGAATTCGTTAGCTGGTGCATCGCTGTATTTATTTTGAAGGCTGTAAAACCCCTCACCACACACTTTATACACTATTCTCAGACGGGCATTAACATTTTCTTACATTTCTTTCTTATTTAAACACTCTCAAAATCCAAACCTTTGTAGATTTTAACGATCAACCTACAAATCTGGACACATAAGAAATTAATAGTGACTTGCGTGTCACAGTTCCTCTGACCGCGCCTCTTCATCCTGCTGTAGCGTCTTTTTCCAGTGAAGGCCTTTGTCGACATTGTGGGTTTTTATCGGAGAGAAAACTTGCAAACATGCAGCACTTCAGAGTCACACTGCTAGTGATCGAACATTTGCGTAAGTTTGTTGAGCTGAACGCATTCCGGTACAGGAAACGCAGCACAGAGATTGATTGACAATGGCCCTAACCAGTCAGGACACAGAACACTGCATGTTCATATGCTGTAAAAAAAAAAAAAAACATAAAAATTGCACTAAAAAAAATCTGCGAAATGACGAGGACACAAAAGGTGAACCGCAATATAGTGAGGGACCACTGTACATGCTTCCTGGGGGTTATATCATAAGAAAACATGGCTTAGGTTTTCATTGTTATGCTGATGACAAACAGCTGTACCTCTCCATGAAACCTGATGAATGAAAAACTGATTCAACAAAACACCATGCTTGTCTCAAAGACACTTTGGCCCATGGAATCAAAGTAATACACTCCCTAAAGAGTTCCTTTATATAGCTTCTTTTCAAGTCTCCTTCCCAAAGCACTGACACCTGAATCTGTTATTCATTCAACATAAGCTGCATCTGTAGCCACCACTGCCCTGGGGCAGACTGACAAAAAACTTGCGTGCCAATTTGTGCCGACAGCCTCTCTGACCACCACCAAACATTCATTCGGACAATCATTCACACTCACATTCATCCCTATGGACAATTTAGAGTAACCAATTCACCTAACCCCTAGTACATGCTTTTGGTTGTGGGAGGAAGCCAGAGTACCCGGAGAGTGGAAAGAACCCACTCTTTTAATTGACAAACATTGCCTGTGTAAAGGAGGGCATACTTCAGTCAGAATATCTGCTGATTCTTTGCAATGCAATTTTTTTCAAAGTTAAGCCAAAACCATAAGACTTTGGGTCTTTGTGTTCACACTAAGAAAGACAAACCACATCACTGACTTGAGGTTCCATAAGTGAATAAGACTAAAACAACTCCTAGAAATAAATATTTACCTGACTCAATATTTTAGAGAGAAGTTCAAAATACATTAGCCAGCATTATTTCAAACAGCACCTAGTGGTCACCCGGGGTATCACACTTTAAGATAATAACACAATGGTTTCAGCTTCAAAATGCCAAATAAGGAAATCCTGGTGAATATCAGTGTCTTCTTGAGAGATGCAGAACACATTGGTGACAAAAGACCAGTGATTCTACTTTGTGTTTTTGTTTAAAAGGCGTTGTGCCTTGTTCTAAGGGGCTACATCTGTGAACAGCACCTGGAGGCTGCTAGTGACCTCTGACCTCTTATGTAGACAGGGTCAGCAGGTGCTGAGTAATGGGCAAAGGTCAGCGGGTCTCATCTGCAGTGACATTATTGAACAGAGAGCCAGATTAAACGCTCTGTGATGTGGTAGCATTGCAGTCCATGTTTCCACCTCACTGGAGTGTGTGTAAATGCTGTGTGTGTGTCCATGTGTGTTTGAGCAGAGTGCAGTAATCCCTTTAAATCACTTTAGCTGCCCTGATCCATACTTCAGAGCAGGGGGGCAGTATGGACAGCAGCTGTCTATAAAAGATGTTTGACCCTGCCAAAACACAGAGGGCATGAAGGGAGTCGTAACATCGGCTGACCTCTGACCTCGGCTCAGATGGAGTCGAGCGCTGTTTACAGTAGAGAGAGGATCAAAGCGGACCTCCCATCATGGTGTGATAAGTGTCACTGAATCAGTAGAGAGAAGGATCTGGTGAGAAATGACTGGAAAAGGACAAATCAGACAAGTAGGCAATGATCAGGGTGTAATTTGAGCTGTAGACAGTGATATGTATATGTGTGTGTGTGTGTGTGTGTGTGCATGAGCGGCACACATGAGCAGAGGATGATGATGATGAAGGCACAAACTTTATGAAAGATAGATCGACCGACCGACAGACAGACAGACATGATCCCACAAAAGGGGAAATTCACATACGGCAGCGAACTGAGCTCGTACCTTGCAGTTTGGGGAAAAAGAAGGGGAGGGAGGTGATACATTTGGATAAAAGAGAAAAAAGCACATCTTAGAATTTAGCTCATGAGTGACCAAAATTATGAAAAAATAGAAAAAAAAACCCTCTTATTGCACATATAGCAGACAGTTTCACACATTAACAAAGCAAGGTCAGAGAGAGTTGGAGAGTGTATGTAAAATATGCATTATGCTTCAATGGGTGCATTTGTGTGTTATCAGTTCAACAGGAGGAGTGGATTATGGGGACTTTCCTGATACATTACGTACAGAGGTGTGCAGATTAAACAGAAGAAGTACTCAAGTAAAAGGATTCAGTAGAAGTACTCATTTTGTTAGTAAAGTATTTGATGAAAAAGTAGTTTGTGTAATTTATTTCAACTTAACATATTGCCTTCAAACAAGTATTTTGATCTTTTTTTCTGATTTTGGTTTTTTATGCTTATTCTGTTAATTTTTTCTGTTTTTTATGTTGCTGCTTGTTAGTAAAAACAAATTTTGCAAATTTTGTTGCATCTTTTGTATGTTGTTAATTTTAGTAAACATTTTGATTATTTTGATCATTTTTCTGCCTTTTCTGTATATTGCTCACTTTATACTTTGGTTAATTTCCCAGTTTTGATCATTTTCTTGAAGATTTTGTTAATTCTTTACTAAATTTGTTGATTTACCTTTTAATTACTTTTTGTACATTTTTGCTAACTTTGTTGCTTAATTTATTCATTTTGGTCTGTTGCTATTTTTCTCTAATTTTATTTTTTTTTTAATGTTTTTGATTTGAACCTTTCTTACTCCTACTCTTTGAAGTGGAGCAAAAACTAACAAAAAATAGACAAAAAAAGAACAAAATGGTGAATAGCTATTGAACTAATAATGATATGTATGCAATTCCAAATGAAGAGAACCTAAGCTGCCTTGGCGGAGGTCTGCACTCTCTGACTGCTTTCTACTTCTATTTTATTTTTCTATCTTTTTTACTTATTGTCTAACTGTGGAGATGCCTTCTATTTGGTGCCAATTCAAATTCCTACCCACCTAACAAATAAAGGATATGAATCTGACTCTAAACTATCGAAACACTCACTGTGGTGTGTGTCGTCGTATGTATAAAGTCAGTCCTTCAAGACCTCTCAAACCATCATGGAGTTTACATGACGGTATCCATGACACAGACAGAAAAGGCATGTGGTCACCAGCCACTGATTTACAGTTAAACATTGAAACAGTCTGATTGGAAGTGACTGAAAATGATGGTACAATATGTCTCTTTTACAATAACGAACAAATTATTGCAGGATTTCCAGTTTATTTCCTGTGTGTGTGTGTGCAGCTGTCAGAGGAGATCTGGTAAGAGTGGGCTAATTGAAGTTAATTCACCATCTGTCTCTGTGAGGCAGCAGACAGGGTCATTAGCAGAGACAAGTCCAGCCACAGGGGAGGCCGAAAGGGGACTCACCGACCCCACTATCTCTCCCTCTGCCTTTAATTTTCTTTTTACCACCCATCGAACAAACCCTCTCTGGTCTCTGCATCTGTGTCATCAACTCTGCTTCATATTTGATCCATTTGTTAAAATTTCAAAACAAATTTTTTTTAAAAGTAAATGCTTCTTTATTCCTTCTGTGGTTTTGTTCCTCATTCTCCCATGTGCACCAGACAGTTTAAAGTGGGGATCGTCTTCATCATCATCATCTGCACTGGTGATAATTTTTACAGTGAGAAGTTTTGGCAGATTAGTCCTGACCTCTGCTGGACACATTTGGGATGTACAGTTACAGCTCAGCAGAAAAAAAACTGCCAAAAAAGAAGATAATAAATAATAGACAAATTGGCTAAAAAAAAAGCAACAAAACAAGCAAAAATAAACAAAATAATCACAAAATAAAAAAGCAATTCATGAAAAAGGAATAAAATAAAAAATGGGCAAAAACTTAGTAAAGAAAGAGGCAAAATGAGCTAAATTGGACAAGAAAATGAGCAAAATGATCCATAAATAAACTTTTATTAAATTCTGTGTTCATTTCTATTGTATTATTGTTTGTATTTTGCTTCTGTCTTTCAATTATTTTGCTCATTTTTGTCCATTAATGTTCTGTTCCTTGATTATTTTGTTCAATTTTGGTAATTTTCCAAAATATTTTTGCTTATTTTGTTCCTTTTTTGCTTGCTTATTTTGTTTAATTGGACAGTACAGTGCAAAAATTGTACTTTATTCCATTTTTTTTGTTAAGTTTTATACATTTTGTAAATTATTTTGTTTTTTTTATTTGAATAAAATAATAAACAAACCTTACCAAAAATAAAACATGGACAAAATAACAAGCAAACAAAATAAGCAAAACAGCACAAAAATTTGTTTAAAAAACAGAAAAGATGCTAGAGTTTAATTCAAAATAAATAATTAGAACATTTTATTTTCATTCAATTTTTTTAACCAAACATTTCAAGTACAGCTTTACTGAATTTATCCCACAGTTCATTCATAAACATCCTTTACAGTTTTATTTGATATAAAACATTTTAGTGTAATTTCTCCACTGCATTACGTTCCATCTGTTTCCATCCAAAGAGACAAGTAGCCCAAAAAAACCCCCCATAAAAATAGCATTGCAAATAAAAAAAACATAGTGAATGAGTTCACATACAAATGCCTCTTATGAACCAAACACTGTATTACTTTTCCCCATATACTATCAAAATTAGATACTTTAGGCCTTTCCTTGTCTTTTCCATTTTCAAATAATAATTTGATTCATTAATCCAGTGTTTCAGTGGATTACAAGAAGTTTCTTAAAAATAGTTGAAGAAAACAGAATAATCCAACTTTGTGGATGCCGTATTCTTTTATGAGAGATATTTTAAAAAATGCAAACCTGAAGAATTAAATTGAATTTCTAGTCCAGGGACCTCAGATCACCAGCAACCGATTTCCAACCAAACTTTCTAGACCTTCACTCAGTCCCAAAATGCATGTATCAGTGAATCTGTAATTCCACATTTCAAACAGTTCTCCAAGTTCTTCTCATCATACTTGTTCATTTTAGCTCTTGTGCAATATGTTCTATGATTATTTTATATTGGATTGAGCGCCAGTTTCCACTGACTGCAATACCTCTTGCTATATTTCAACATTTCCGCCATATTAAATTAACATCATCTCATCCTAAATCTCAATTCCATAATTAGTTTTCGTTTTCAAAAATCAACAGAATATGGCTTCTGCAAAATTTTGGAAACCTTACCTATTAATTTATATCCCGTTCCTGGTTCAAATACAGTATCCTTAGTCTAGATTACTCTGCCATTTCTTAACTGCACATCAAGTTAAATTTAAAAAAAAAAGAAAAAACTTAACTAAACAGACAAAATGTTCAAGAAAATTAACCTAATATTTCACAAAATGATAAAAAATGATCAAAAATGAAGAAAAAAATTCTAAATGAATAAATGAGAATGAATAGAAAATTTTGATCATTTTTAAGCTCACTTTATTGATGTTTTTGTTTATTTATGTTCATTTTGTGGAATAGTTTGGTGATTTTTGTTCATTTCTCGGTTATTTGGTTCATTTTTGTACATTTTATTCCCAGTTTCGTTCATTTCAAACCCTATCCCTATTTTATTTCATATTTATCCTGTTTCTTCAAAACATTCAGCAGTTCTGCTCATTTTGTTTCTTATTTTGTTTACTTTTGATCATTTTCTTGATTAGTTTTTTAATTTCTGTTCAATTTGTAGAACATTTGGTTTTTTTATCATTTTCTTGTGTTTTTGTTCATTTTTTGCTCATTTTGTTGCTTATTTTCTTACCTGTTTTCTTCATTTTCTTGATTCTTTAATTCAATATTTCTTCCCTCCATAAATCTATGCCACTAATAATTTCATGTGTGTAATGTACTAAAGAGAATATGTAGTGATAGATGTGATCATAAGCCTTGCAGTGGTTCACAAGTGGTCTCCCTTTATGACCCCAAAATGAGTAAAAATAAACAAAAACGAGCAAAATAGGCAAGAAAATGAACAAAAGTGAACAAAATAATTAATAAATTGAAAAAGTAACAAATGATCCACAAATGAATAAAAATGGCCAAAACAGACAACAAAATTAACCCAAAAAAAATCAACAAAATAATCCAGAAAATCAACAAAATATTTAACAAAACAACAAAAGCAGAAAATAAGCAACTACATGGACAAAAGCAGAACAGAACAATTCATAAAATTAACATAAAACAAACAAAAAAAAAGCCACAATGTCATATTTCAGTCAGATGTATGTGTTACCGCCATACTGCACCAAAATAAATGTCATCCTATAAAAAGCAATAAAATATATGATTGTTTTTTTTAACCATATATTTCCATGACCCAGTCAGTATGAGTCTGAGACCAATTTTTGGTCCCCAACCCACCAGTTGAAAACCACTCCTTTCGTGAGGCTCCTGAATAACAATCTCAAATGACTTCATGGAAATATCTTGCAAAACAACACTGACTGACAAACTTCAGCCATTAAATCTGTGAACATCCATGGAGCTGAGACAGATTACTACGTCTGGAGGCCCATATCCCACCGAGACCACCGCACAGGTCTGATTGATGCTATTGCTCTGCCTCTAGAGTCTGTATGTCTGCTATTGCACAGAGAACTAACACGACGATCTGTACATGTGAAGGGCAAATAGTGTTGGTTGTTTTCAGATTGAATGTTTGTTCGGTCCTTTTAAAGTTTGAGTTCATGTGTCCAAGAACCAACAGTGACCACAGAGTACAGTTTGAATTTATCTCAGTATGTCATTATTATCCCCCCACCTGAATAAAGCTTAGGGGGGTATAGAGGGAGAGCTCCATTTGTTATTTCATACTTGGGTCTGTCCAAACATTTGGCTCTAAATCTCCAAAGTCTCTGGAGATACTGAAACTAACCGAACTTGGCACATGGGGAGTCAGGGTAGTGGAAAGGGATACTATGGCAACCACCACCTAATTTCCAAATTAATTATGTCACAGCATGAATAAGTGCAAAAAACATATTTGACCAATGGTACCAAAACTAGAATAGCTAGAGGCACCAAATTTTAATACGCGATAAGACACCTACAAACATATACCGCTATGTAGTGAGGTTGAAAATGTCATATACTCCTGGGTAATTGACTATGCTGATGTTGTGACCTTCAAAGAAAAAGGTCAAGAACACAGTCAATTTCAAAACAGCTTTGTATTAGAAATTGTTTGTGTGAAATAGAGCATACAGTAATAGATTGATGCAAAGCCATAGATTTAATTTAATCTGACATCTCTGGATCCATCCATCCATTTTCTACCCCTTGATCCTTGCTGGGGGGTGCTGGATCCTATCCCAGCTGACTTGGTGCAAAGGCAGAGTACACCCTGGATGAGTAGCCAGTTCATTGTAGGGCTGACACTAGAGACAGACAACCATTCATGAATGAAAAATTATTTGGTTTACAATGTGATTTTTGGATTGAAGAACTTGGTGGAAGGGGGGGTCTGAACCCCCCTGGGATTGATGCCCATGGTTGTATGAAGGAAACCCAAAATGGACAAATAAGCAAGAAAATGAACCAAAAAATTGTAAAATAGGCAACGAAATTAACAAAATTAACAAAGTAGCAACAACTTTGCAAAAATGCAACCAACGCTTTTTACAAACTGACATCTATTTTTTGCTGTATGTGAAACAAAAAAAATTCCCTTCTCACCCTCCGCGGGTGGTCTCATCATTCCAAGCTCGGGTCCTCTACCAGAGACCTGGGAGCTTGAGGGTTCTGCGCAGTATCTCGGATGTTTTTCCTGGGGTCTGTTGTAGCCACTCCTCCGTTTAGCGGTTACTGCCCCGAGTGCTCCAATCACCACAGGCACCACTGATGCCTTCACACTCCAGGCCTTCTCCAGCTCTTCTC
>JAQQAE010019538.1:0-10904 GCA_029823295.1 Pseudamia nigra | reverse complement strand
AATAAAACTCTGGACGAGTGCAATTGGTGTAGCTTCTGTGTTCTGCTCCTGGGTCCACACCTCAGCCCCTCGTAACAAGCTGAAACATAATCACCCATACAGAAATTATCCAATGGGAGGCTCGTACCTATTTGCTCAGTTTAATCCAGCTGGTGACCTTTTTTTTGGCCTGGCAGTGTATAATGACACTGTGGACTAGAAACGATGTCTGTGTAAATGGTCTTGCACTTATACAGTATAGAGCCTTTCCACTCTACGGCTCTCAAAGAGCTTTCCATTGCTTTCCATTCACCCATTCATGCACATGAGCTCACTGGGAGCAACTTGGGGTTCAGTGTCTTGCTCAAGGACACTTCAACCTGAAAACATGAGCGGGATCAAATGTTCAGCTTTCTCAGAGCCGCGCACTTGGCTATTTTAGGTTTATAGTGGCTTTATAGAAAAGCAGGCAGTATGGTGAGAGATGGCTGCATCACAGTTAAAGTAACACATTTTCAAATGAGTTTATTCAATATAGCTGTAAATTGGCTCTTTAACATCAGTGTTGGCTTCATCTCTTGTCTAGATGTTTCAGTTCTGTTAAATCTGTTGTGTTTTCTTATTTTATTGACAATTTTCTGTGGGTACCGAGTAACACCTTCCATTTCAGCGAAATTAAAGATTTTATCCTGTGGGTGGCAGGGAAATGGAATTCAAACTTTTTCACCGATTGTAAAGTGAAACCATTAATAAAACTATGCTATGGTGTGTATGTAGAGATGTGGAACTGACTCTTTTCACAGAACGGCGGCTGCGAGCTCCAGGAGAGGTCAAGCTGACAGCTCAGCGTCTCTCGTCCCACCAGGTCATACCCGGGATCACACTGGTAAGTGATCTCAGCCCCCCGCACCAGAGCAACATGGGACGTCGTCTTCCAGCCGTTCTGGATCTCAGGCAAGTCTGGACAGGAGTCGTTTCGAGACACCTCTGAGAAGAAAGGATGAAAAAGTTTTGGTTTTTTAAAAATTATTTCATGGGGACAGTGTAAATGAATAAACACTTCTGTAAATAAAATCTGTATACCCTCCATTCAATCCATATCCATTACAAACGGGAAATTGGATAGTGAAAAAAAACAATTTCATTTTCTTTTAAAGCTTTATTGTTGGGATTTTGTCTTTAATGGATAGACACAGTGTGGGGAGTGAACCTGGATTGGAATCTGGGTTGTGGTGATTAGGCCTGAGCCATGTGGGTGCGTACTACCCGGTCAGGCACACACAACGATTTCATTTTCAGTTTTTCACTTTAAAATGCAAAATAAAATAAGGCCATTTTTGCTAATATGGTGAGTTTTGGTGAGGGGGTGGGGTATAATACTTCCTTTCCAGCATGTGATGACTTTAGTTTGTTTTCTTGGAATGATTTTCTGTTTGAGATATTTTTTGATAGATCTGTTCCCCATTGAATTTATTTTGTATCACATCTACTACACAGAAGACCCCTATCCTTATGGCTATATCTTCCTGTGGGCCCACCACCTGCAGGGTCATAATGGTCCGGTGCTGTGTGGTGTCTGTGGTGCCTGGGGGACCCCCCCACCCAGAGGAGCTGGAGGAGGAGGCTAGGGAGAGGGACGTCTGGGCAGACCCTGACCAGAATAAGAGGAAGATGATGGATGGATCTACTATGCATGTTTGAACTAAACTAAACCAAACTAAACTAAACTAAACTGTTCATCACAAAATATTGTGATTGGTTGAGCTACAGATCAACACCCAAGGCAATCTGGGATCATATGCTGTCACAAGGCTACTCTAAACAAAATAATATACCTTTCAAGGGATGGGACCAATGCATTTTAGTTACAACTGGTTCTCACGTGTGACGTCACAAGTTGGGCAAATTCAGAACAACTTGTTTTCCCTTGTGGTATGTTGTGAGATTATTGGTAGCAGTGAACGTGACCATATTTTCACAGCTTTTATTTTACACCATTGAGTACAGTATGTATGAATGCCAAATCCAATAAAGATGTAATTTCATAGCATGGGACCTTTAAAAAAGCACAGATTGAAAATGACACAATAGATTTTACGGGGAGGTGACCCGTGGTGACCCGTGGTTTCAGTAAAGTGTTGTTCTTCTGGTGTTGCGTAAATGCAGGTTCCACTAAAGGGAAGCTTTTCCTCTTTCACACAACTTACAGAGGTGAAGCATCACACAGGATAAATATAGACATCACATCACAGTGATGGAGTTATTGTCCAATTACTTGACCATGTGACAGAATGATGAATTCCATCTGTGTTGGACACTCATCTAATACCACCTCTCTCAGTAAATCCACTGTGACAAGGACAGTTTGCAAATTAAACCACAGAAAAAGTGCCTGTCAGTTTTAAGTCACCCTCCTGCTGAAACAGCCTTCTATACAATTATCACAAGCTGTCATTTGTTTGTGACAGCTGCTTTTGTGCTGTCAGTATTTTCAGTCCAGATCTTTTATTGAATTTGACAAAAAAAAAATCTAAAATAAAGACCCTGCAATTATCTTTGGCATTTGTGTCAATCCATAATTTTTGCTAATATCACACACAATGCCTCACTGTGCATTAATAATGTCAATTTAAATGATTATCCTTCTTGGATTTTAAATATTCAGTGAGTCACAAAATACCTTGTACTAAATTCTTGAAGCTTTGTCCCTGAATGTGATTGCTCTAATTCAAACTCTCTGAATTAGAATTGTATGTATTTATTTATTTAAAGGCATCTGGAACATTCACTGGATGCTCACCTTGTCTGTTGGTTGTTTGGTGCTGGACAGGTTAATGCGAAACACTCGACAGTTCTGTTAACACTACAACACTCAGTGGGTCCAATTTACCTGCAGCTGTTTTTCAATTGTTAACCTGAGGCTGTTTGATCGTCCATGACTGCGAGGGATCCACTAAAAAGGCAGCAGCCAGATAACAGTGATTGTTCTGTCCTTTTCTCGTGAGAAGCTATAGCACCTCAGGTCCCTAAAGCTGACAATACGGTATTAACGTGGTCAAAAGCAATGGCGAGTTTCAAGTAAATCAGTCTCTCACAGCTGTGTAGTTGTGTTTGGTGATGACGTCACTATTGCACCATATTGTTACCTCTGCCTCAATCAATTAGATTCTGGGAGTGATGTGGATCATAGTGAGAAGATTTTTAACGGATTCTTCCCTATTGTGCGATAGGACCAGACTCAGCATTTGTCCTTGCAACGACAAAAATAACAACCAGGAAATTTAGCCAAAAAACATAGGATAACACCATAATAGATTCAATCAAACCGCAAAGTTGTATCCAGATATGGACAATATTCCAGATATGATAGTGATGCAGAATGGTTATACTTACAGGGGTTGAGGAAAAATATCAACTGTAAGGCAGTAAATAAAGCTATAGATGTGAAAATGACACCACATTGTAATGGAAAGTCTGCTGATTCAGTAACATGCACATGGATTTGACGAATCTTCAACAATTATGGAACTAGATCCAGAAGAAAACCATCACTATGAAAATATTATTTTTCATATATATAACTGAACTTACAATAATATGTACAGTATGTGATTCCAAATGCTACTAGTAGGTTTTCATGGTCAAAGAATCCAATAATGTTGGTCAAATAAATGTAACAATATTACTTATGGTGCAATAACATTATGGGGTAAATGAGAATAGGTTCAAATGATAATGATATAACTGAGATGCCGAGACAGAAGTCTGCGCTTATTAGTACTTTTTATTTATATTCATCTATCCGTCATCTTCCTCTTGTCCTGGTCAGGGTCTCAGGGGCAGCAGCATAAGCAGAGATGCTCAGACTTCTCTCTCCTCAGCCTCCTCCTCCAGCTCCTCTGGAGGGACCCCCAGGCGTTCCCAGTCCAGCGTGTCCTGGGTCTGCCCCAGGACCTCCTCCCGATTGGAGCTAGTTTTGGCAACCAGGGACTGGACCATCTAGGTGTACTGTATACACTGCAAAATACTGTAATTCCTGTCACTCTTACTGTTGAATGTTGTCCTTATGTTTACTATATTGACTGTCTTCAGTGTTATAAGAATTGTCCTCACAGCTGATGATTAAACACAATGCTATGGTTTGAGACATTACTTTATAAGGAAAACTCCTAATGCAATCCTGGCAGCTCTAGTGTTAATGTTTCACAAGCAGCTACCCGAGGGGAAAAAAACACCTGCTAAGGTGGATCAAGTTGTGTAAAACTCAGTAAAAATGTAACCCACACAAATATCAAAGCAGTGAAACGTGGCACTGCTCTGCTTTCTCTTTCTATCCATGCATTTTCAAGCATTTGCTGCTCTGTGGGTTTTAATTTCTCAAGTGTATTGCGGGCTGGTACTGAGAAAAAAACAAAACAGAATCACCTTCAGTCTTAGATGATGCAAAAATAAATAATAAGAAAACATTACTAGCGTTAATGTAGTTTTAAAGCACAAAAACAACTTTGCGACCTAGATGGATGTATAAATGAAGACCTTCAAGTTGGGGCTGTTATGCATGTGTCTGCATACAGTGTGTGATGAATGATCGGGCTGTGTACAGTATTGCATTATACTGTACAATATAATAGGCCTACAGGGATTTGTAAGTCGAAGTTCCTAGATCAATTATTCATTCTCTATTGACTTGCTTCTCCTCCTCCATGCAGGCGGGATGTGTGTGGCGGTGGGTAATTTATTCTAACTAAAAGTACACATCCACTTGGCCTACACGCACACATAGATTCACGCACACACTCATAATCAAAGAGAGTAGCCTGCGTATTCATGCTGTGCCTACTTGATTTACTCCTCTGGGAAATGTGTGTGAGCTTGTGGTGTCAGGAGGGTGACAAGCAAATTGGACATTGTGTGTCTCAGTGCGATTCTAAATTGGTGTCAGGTGTTGGATATGGGAAGCACTGCAGATTACTGTGTGTAAGAGGAGCAAGTGAGCTTATTTGGCTGCCTTGGAACTCTGTGTGTAGATGAGGAGATGGTGAAACAAATAGGATGTGATTGAATAAGGGCAGAGGGGAATGAAAGGAATGCCAAATAAAGATGAGAGGAGAGCAAAGTGAAGATGGAAATGGAGTGGGCAGTTTGAGGAGAAAACGCAAATTAAAAATGAATGAAAAATGGAAGCATGAAAACATTCATTTAAGAGATTACTGTGGTGTTATTCCATATTGTTTTATAAGAGGAGGTAAAAAACACCTACAATATGCCTTTAAACAACCCTAATGTATGAGTGGCACAGGGCCAAACTACTGGGTCAAAACACCCATCTCCATTTCTGTTATTTTCGGAGCTGAATTAATAGACATTTCGTGCTTCCGTAGGCAGGCACCCTATTTCCTGTTGGACAAAGAATCAATGCAAGAGAGAAGCAACCATGTGGTAGAAATGTGAAGGAATGAGCCCGGAGGAGGGAAGAAAGAAACATCCTGTTGAACAAGTTTTAACAAAAAGTGCAGACATGTGCAACAAAGGCCAGTAGGCTGAAGAATAGACCTGAGCGAAAACACAAACAGCATTGTAGTGGGGCAGCTGAAGTTATTTTTGTATTAGTCATGGTACAAATACCAAATCTGGTACAGTGACTCTCCAGGACATACACACATGTGCCAGATTAGCCAAGTAAAAATCTGCTTTTGGAGATGAGAGCCATTATGCTTATCATTAAAATGCAGTACCTCAGGAATGGTTCCAAGGAATGGCAAAACTGTTCAATCAGAGGTGAAGATGAAGTGTAATGATTTTGGGCCAAAGGTCAATGTGACCTCATGTCTGCCCATTCTTAGGGGATATCTTCAAATTTGGTACAACCATTCACTTGGACTCAAAGATGAACTGGTTGCTTTTGGTGTCCAAATGTCAAATATTAAGATTGTTGTAACCTTACAACACACTATAACTACCACTAACTGAAATAAATGTGTAAGAACATTGCATTACAAGGACAGTAATTGCATCTGATTGAACTTATGCCTCTTGTTAATAACTGAGCTGAATCTATTTGACAAACTCCTGTATAAATCACATCAGTTCTGTTTTGGAAATTTGAATCTTTATAGTAAAACACATTTTTTGACAGATTTCCAATGACCAAAGCTTTATTAATCCAGCTAAAGCATTTTGAAATAATTTGTTAACACTTCTTAACATGGAGCTGCCAAACTGCAAATTCCCTGGCCAGTTTTAAAACTGATTATGGCCTTGACCATGTTGCTTGAAGATCACAGCATATTTGGAAATAGCATAGTCAATAACCCAGTTAATTACTAAAAGACATCTTCAGACCCTACCAATGTCCAAGGTCAAAGTCAAGGTCATTTGATCAGTGACATGAGTCTAATGTATCACATATTAAAGTCTGGTGCCTGTAACTATAGTAGTTTTGGTGCCATGGGTCAAAATCGTTTTTTGAAATTACCTAATTGAGATGCAACTGAGGTGTTGGTTGCTATGGTAACCCTTCCCCCTACACTGACTGCCCATGTGCCAAGTTTGGTTAGTTTGGGTCCAGACACTTACAGAGCTAAACATTTTGATTGACACATGGATGTGCATATGAACAGAACTCTATGAATCAATGTTTTGTTCACAACTGCAACAACAAATCCACTCGGTTTGTTTGCTGATTCTCTGAGCATCATGAGATCATTTCCACTGATTTTAATTATGTCTGAATATTCTATTTATTATATACATACTGTATAAAACAATGAAATGCCAAAGAAAACATAGAAAACTGTTCTCATTTCTGATTTTAAAAGGTGCTACAGATGAATCGTGACAGCTGCCTCAGCTTGTGTTTTCATGTAATGTCAGTATTTTTTGAAAAAGACCCGTTTTAGCACTTTTAACTCAGCCTTGTATAATTTTTCCTTTGTTTGAGATCTCAAGAAGGAGAATGTATACCAGTCTTATTCATTTAAGTAATTGTGTTTTAAATCCACATGCAGTGGAGACTGACGTGGTGAATCACTGTTTAGGTACCGTATTAAGGTCAAAATTCATACACTCACTCAGCTGTTGTCACATGATTCTGTAGTATGTGGTGGACATAAAGTGCTGATTAATAACACATGAGTGTGTCTTTGCTGTATGATGACACTTTTGATATCTGGGGGAGCAGTTTATGGTCATTTCAGTGGCAAAATAAACTCCACAGCCTTTTTTCTTACCCATATAATTAATGATGAATCCCTCGCCCTTGCCGAAGACGAGCCCAGCAGGATCTGAATGGAAGGTGACAGTCAGGTCAGGGGTCATGGAGGAGACCTTAAAGGGGCTGTGTCCTCCGACGTACCGCGCCAGGATATGGGTTGTAACCTCATCGCCGTCAGTGATGGTCAGCATGTCACTGTCACTGATGTTCAGTCTGCGGACAGAGAGAGTGAAAAGTATCATGGCTGGTGGCATCAGCTCCGGACAAGTTGTGATGACTCAGAACGCAGTCGTATCGACAGCTGACTGTGTGGGAGAAAAGATGACCTCAAAGGCTAAATGCTGCATTCATCTGCAGCCGAAGATGTTAGCAGTCAGTAAACACAGTCATGTTTTTATTGCCCCAGAGACATTTGTTTCACCACACCACAGAAGCTTGTTAACGATGCAGTAAGCAAGCTTTGGAAAAATGAAATAACTGTAAATACAATGTGACATATAAGAACTAGAGTACGTAAGTGGATTAGTGCTTACAGGGATGTAGTTAAACATGTCAAACCAATTTCACGCAGTAAAGTTAGAGGAGTGATTTTGAAGTGTAATATATTTTAAAAGTGAAAAAGCACATTTTAATTTATTTTTCCATTACAAAAACAGGTTTGGGGGCTCTGAAAAAAAGCAAAACTATCAAAACACACACTCGGTGGACAAACACAAATAGACGCTTTTCTTTTTAGGTGGCTTTCAACAGGCTGTTATGATTTCTTTGTTTTTGTGATGTCACAAATATAAGGTCACTGCACTCACTCCTGCAGGACTGCATATGTTGAACCAGCATTACGTAATATGTGGCCACAATATGGCCATGTTGCCAATCAAGATACAGTAAGTTACCTTTATTTGTCATATACATATGCACATACATGAAATTTTACCTCTGCCCATCCCCCTGGGGAGTGGTGGGCAGCTGCTGTGCAGTGCACGGGGTGCATTTGGGGGTTAAGGACCTCATTCAAGGGCCCACAGTGGTGATGATGTGGGGGTGGGGACAGTTGGTGGCCTTCACCTTCCTCACCCAGCTCTCTTGACCCTCCAGTCACAGGCCCGCTTCTGTAGCTTCTTGGCCACCACTTCTCCAGTCAAGGGGAGAATTTTGCAGCCCCACAGAATTGAATGGGTTACAAATCAAAACCAAAAGAAAAGCAACATAATCATATTAGCTTCTAAATTTTCCACAGATACCATACTGCCTATAATACAGCATTCTAGATACATAGAAAAATGTATTTCAGTCCATCCCTTATCACTTCCATTCAGTCTCCCAGCGTATTGCTGGTAATATATGTAAATTGTTTCATTGTTGACAGATGCCATAAACATGATATTTACATGGTGTCTGCAGGGAATTTTGTCAGTTTTCTTGATTTTTGTCATAATTTGCCTTAAAGTCTGAGTACAATATGTTTCCCCCAGAAGGCGGTGTGGTCTTGCTATAAAGTCTTGACCCCTGACAATTTCTCTTATTTTCATGTATAAATCTGTAGGTGCTTGGATCAGCAATTTCATTTTGATCCATCAAATAACTGATGGACACAGTGGTATTTCAGCAGTGAAATGAGGTTTATTGGATGAACAGAAATATGCATCAAAACATAATTAGACAGGTGCATACATTTGGGCACCCTTGTCATTTTGTTGATTTGAAAAAAATTATTTGGTGAACTTTTTAAGCCTAGACCTTCATAGACAGGTGCATCCAATCATGAGAAAAGGTATTTAAAGTATCCAACTTCAAGTTGTTCTTCTCTTTGACTCTCCTCTGAAGGGTGACAACATGGAGGCATCAAAACAACTCTCAAATGACGTGAAAACAAAGATTGTTCAACATTAATGGAAATGGAAGATCACAGTTCTTGTTAAAGCCAGCAGTGTCAGACCAAGAAAAATATCAGAGGCAAAGGTGAAGGATGGTGGGAATGATCAAAGATGACCCGCAGACCACTTCCAAACACCTACAACATCATCTTGCTGCAGACGGTGTCACTGTGCACTGTTCAACAATTCAGTGCACTTTGCACAAGGAAAAGCTGTATGTGAGAATGATGTGGAAAGAGCCTTTTCTGCACACACCACAAACAGAGTCACTTGAAGTATGTAAAAGCACACTTAGACAAGGCAGCTTCATTTTGGAATAGGGTGCTGTGGACTGATGATAAAAATTGAGTTATTTAGTCATAACAAGGAGTGATATGCATGGTGGTGAAAGAACACAGCATTCCAAGAAAATCACTTGCTATCCACAATAAAATTTTGTGGAGGTTCCATCATGCTGTGGGGCTGTGTGGACAGTGCTGATACTGGGAATCTTGTTAAAGTCGCGGTTTGCATGGATTCCACTCAATACCGGCAGATTCTTGAGAATAATGTTTAAGAATCAGTCACAAAGTTGACGTCACGCCCGGGCTGGATATTTCAACAAGACAACAACCCAAAACACAGCACAAAATCTACTCAGGCATCATGCAGAGGAACAAGTACAATGTTCTAGAATGTAATGGTCTTGCACTTACAGTATATAGCGCCTTTCTACCCTATGGCACTCAAAGCACTTTACTCAAAGCTCATCAAGAGAATGCCAGGAGTGTGCAAAGCAGTAATCAGAGCAAAGGGTGGCTACTTGAAGAAACTAAATGGTCTTGGTCTTGCACTTATATCGCTCCTTTCTACCCTACGGCACTCAAAGCGCTTTACACTGCTTTCCACTCACCCATTCACTCACACATTCATACACCAGTGACACTCACTGGGAACAATGTGGGGTTCAGTGTCTTGCTCAAGGACACTTCGGCCTGTGGACATGAGAAGTCGGGGATTGAACCGCTAACCCTTCAGTTCATGGACAACCCGCTCTACCTACTGAGCCACAGCCGCCCCTGAATGTTCATCCTAGTCCCAATACCTGAATATTAAATGAAAATGTGTGGGATGATTTGAAGTGATCAGTCCATGCTCGACAGCCATCAAACCTAACTGATCTGGAGATGTTTTATAAGGAGGAATGAGACAAAATACCTTCATCCTGAATCCACACACTTATTAGAGGTTATAGAAGCACCTAGAGGCTCGACTAAATATCAATGTGATTATTCTGTTGGGGTGCACAAATTTATGTACCTGTATAAATTAGTTTTGTTGCATATTGCACATTTTCTGTTCATCCAATAAACCTCATTTCACTGCTGAAATATTATTGTGTCCATCACTTATTTGATAGATCAAAATGAAATTGCTGATCCGAACACCTACTGATGAAACAGATAAATACACTCACTGGGTACTTCACTGTGTAAACCTGTTCAATTGCTTGTTAACACAAATAACCAATCAGTTAGTGACATGGCAGCAACTCAATACATTTAGGCATGTAGACATGGTCAAGACAACTTGACAGAGCATGAGAAAGGGAGGAGACTTTGAACATGGTATAGTTGTTGGTGTCAGGTGGACTGGTCGGAATATTTCCCAAAATGCAGCTCCCCTGTGATTTTCACAATCATGTCTAGGGTTTACAAAGAATGATCTGAATCATCTCTCCTCCTCCTCATCTCTCACCTCACCTCATTGTCGTGCAAGTGATTAGCAAATGAATATACTGTGATACTAACTTGCATCTTCCCCGGAGTTTTGTGCTTCCTCCCTGTGCCCTAGGTCTT
>JAQQAE010019536.1:0-10907 GCA_029823295.1 Pseudamia nigra | reverse complement strand
CACCGCCATCTGGTGGATGCATGACGCAAGTGCGCCTTATAATCCGGTGCGCCCTATAGTGCGGAAAATACGGTACAGTTAATTTGCTTTCAGTGCTGGGAGCAGACCTGTGGTCAGAGATCATCTAAATAGGTCACGGCATCTCCTCAGGTTAAAGATTTCTCAACCAATTCTTCTATTTCTGTTTTGGATTTATACTTAAAACCTTTTGCAACATGCAAAAATCAGGCTTTTTGACAAGTGTGGGGTTTAACCACCATCTATATGAGTTAGCTGGTTTTTCTAATGCTAAAATAGACGAGGACAAAGGTGAATGATCATACAGGATCCTAGGCAAATATTCCAGTGTTTGATCCAAACCACTGGGTTGATAATAGAAAAAGATCTGTCCTGGTATGAGAAATCTACTGTCGATGCGTTATACAATGAAAAAAACACAAAACAGCAGGTGTCAGGTTTAGATGAAAACCCATTTCCAGCATTAACAAATATTTTAACCAATCACAGCCGTGCAATGCTGCACAGATGCAAGAGTCAACTTGTGCCGAGTGAGCAAACAAGAATCCGGCAAAACAAATGTGAAAAAGAATTTGAGGACATTCTGTACAACCGGTAGTGACTTCAGCTATTCTTGGGTGGTGAGAGCATAAATCCACTGTATACTGTGTTCATTTAAAAGTGGAATTGCTTTAACATTTCTAATTGTGGTTGCTTTGTGCATTCTGATCAGTGATGTGGCTGAAAAATGTATTGTGAAGACTTTTAAAGTGGTAGAATTCAGAGGTTTGTTCATCCTGAAGAAGCATCTCTTGTTAAAGCGTTAAAGACAGTGCACTTCACATATTTCCCACAGTGCACTGCAGTTTATAACCTCTGGTTTTGTGGACAGTGGACATACTGGCATTTGTGTGGGTGTATATATATATATATATATATATATATATATATGCCTCATGACCCTTTTTTACATTATGCATTAAATAAAAGCTGTTGGCTATTCTTTATGCTCTGTCGACACTCCTCACTTTGGAAATTGCAACATGCCATCACAGTGTTGTCTTTTTCATTGCTCTGTTAACATTAAAATATTGCGTTTTCTTTCTATAATCTGAATTGTTAAATTAAGTACGGTTCTTAAATTTAATGTTTTCCCCATCAGAGTTCGATGTAACAATCACACATTCACAGTTTTATCCATATCAGAGTGAAACATTTTATCCTGAGGATTTTTTCAGTCCCTAGACCTACTCCGAAGCCCGTCAGCTAAAAAGAAGCTACAACAATCACACAATTAGAGGAATTACATAATCCTTCAGTGTGTCCAAAATCACTCCCACATTTACTCATTCACCCGTCTCTGTAGAGTATTGAGCAGTGAACAGAAGTGTGTGCTGTTCATAACTGTAGAGTAATAGTGTAAAATGCAACACACTGCATGTTTTGATGAAATGTTCCTGCCGTCGTCACCTTTAATTGGATGCTCTCTGTCAACTATGGGGTATAATCGTGACTGTACAGCACACTAAAGGTCACTGTAGCGGGCAAGGGTTAGTCATGACTGATTTTCAGACTGACCTTTTTCTGTGGTCTTGTCACAGCGAGGTATAGATTTCAGTTTTCATATGGTTATTTGATCTGTTGTTTATGTGAGATACTGATCGGTGCAGCTTTAAGGCATGGTACTGTATAGAGAAGCAGAGAATCATTAAGATGTGTTGTGCTGCCACTTTTAACCTTTTCATCGCATCTCAGAACTCACACATTTTGCTTTCATTTGTCTTCATTCTGTTATCGTGCATTGACCACAAACGGTGGCTCTACACCGATCAGCCATAACATTATGACCAGTAACTGGCTTTTGTCACTGGGTGGATGTATTAGGCAGCAAGTGAACATTTAAGACTCAAAAGTGTTTCATTGAAAACAGCAAATTGTCCAAACTAAGTAAGGATCTGTGCAACTTTGACAAGGACCAAAATGTGATGATGCATGACTGTCATTTTGTTGGGTGTTCTAATCTGCAGTGGATGGTACCCCAACAAAAATGGTCTAGGGATGAACAACCAGATTTCAATCCATATGAGTATTTACGAAATGTGTTGCAAAAACAGGTTAGATTCATGGAGGCCCAAGCTCACAACTTCCAGGATTTGATGTCTGCTGGAGCTCATGCCTTGGGTTTGAGCTGTTCTGGCATCCAAAGGGGGAAGCTACCATTGCTTTTAAAGAAATGATAATTAGTGCTTGTGAAGAAAAAAATGTGATAGCTTGAAAGTGTCTAACTCAGTTTACTTGAATCTTGGCTGTTGACAACGATCAGATCTCCATCCTGTCAACTCGGGTAGGTGTTGCTCCTGCTTTGGTAAGAACTTGCTCTATTTTGTCTCAAGAAAAAATACAATAGCTTTAAATTGTTGGAACCAATTTCTGTAACCTTTGCCATTGTTATTGAACACTATCACGTCTCCACTTTTTGGATAGCTGGCACGGCTGCTTTTCTACAGTATAGGCAGCGCTACTACTTGGAACAAGAAGGACTGATAACCTGGCAGTATCTGAACCAATTTACTTGAAATTTGCCACGTTTATTACCCACTATCATATTTCTAATCTGCCACCTTTTGCAATAGATGTTGGCTCTGCTTGTAGCAACAAATGACAGAAAAATCACTCAAAATCCTGCTGTTCACCCTGCAATCATGAGCAATCAAAAAACGTCTAGTTATATCATTGTCTTGTTATCAGTTTGCCTTTCTGTTAACTTTTACTTTCCAGTCTTATTATATCACCTTTATTTCTATCCTCGTGCCTGTTCCCTTGTCTTTTACCTCTGTTTTCTATCAGTCTGTGCAGGTGAGACTTCTTTCTTGCGCTTCTCAGCATTTTTTCATTTCCATCACCTTCCCTCACTTTTCCACCATCCCCTTTCTCTCTGCCTAATTTTACTCCTGTTCTCACTCCATATTTGCAGCTCCCTTTTGTCCGACCTCCCTCCCTTCTTGGTGTTCTCAACTTCTTTCTGTTCCCTCCTGTTCCTCCTCTTCCCTCAGGCTTGAAGCGCGGTGTGTGTTCCCAGATCAATCATTTCCCAGAGGACGCAGACTACGACCAAGATGCTGCAGAGTATTTGTTGCGTGAGTGGCACACAAACACACACACATTTATAGATAAACACACACAACGGCATGTATCGGGGGGGTAGATAAGCAGAGTCACACATTTACATTACACACCGTGTGCAGCCACACAGTCTCCATCACATGGATACAGAGAGGACAGAAGGGGATGGTGGGCGGACATCAATGCACGGATGTCAGATTCAAGCAAAGCATCCGGGAGGTGTGTATCTGTGTATGTGTGTGTAAATGCCCAGGTGCATGGGGTTGGGAGTCTGGGGGTGTCGGGAAAGCTTTTTTACACAGATGGATTGAAAGAACAGCCTTCGCTAATGGATTATTCTCAGCTCAGGATTCAGGTTTCACATCGTGCCTCCATTGTGAGCGTCGATTCTTCTCTTACAGCACCAAACCTTTTGGTTCATAATGTTCCGTCTGGATCTTATATAAAGGTATCTGTTTCTGCAAAGGAGGTGGCGATGCTTTCGTCAATCTTCAGCTCTGCTTTACTGTGAAACATCCCTGAAACAAGGAGCATTTACTTCTAAGAAGATGCTTGATCTTGATCATGGGGCTGCAGTCTGCAGCTCCACGGCTCGATGTGGCTCCTGTGGCTCTGGCTGTAATATATTGTAATGAATCAAAATGAACAAATAAGTACAGATCAACACAAAGAAGAAAAAATGAACTAAATTATGAACAAAAAACAATAACCGATGCAGATAACCGACAAAATGAACAAAATCATTGATAAAATTAACAATATAATGAATTAAATCATCAAAAAATAAAACAATGAATTAAAATAAGCAAAACAGAAAAAATTTTGAAAACAAATCTGTACTCTTAAGTCAGAAATAAAAACTGACGAGTAATAAATCTTCAACAAAATATTCGCCAAAATAATCAACAAAGTAATCAAATGAACAAAATAGACGAGTAAATGGATGCAAACTAGAAAATGAGCATAAATAAATAAAACTAATGAGAAAAATAATTCATGAAAGTTAACCCAAAAAATCACAATGTGGGAAATTAACCAAAACACACAAAAATAAATAAAATAATTAAATAAATGAATCCCAAAAATAACCAAATTGGTGTTAGCATGTGCCAGCTAAAATATGCATTATACGTCATGTTGTATGCAAAGGGTTTGAATGTGATTTGTCTGGAGACTTTGTTGTCTTGCATCCATACATACTGTCGCTCTGGAGATTGTAAAGGTTGCCGACCCCTGGATTAGAGGAGGAGGGTGTGTTTAGACTTTACGTTAACGTTCATCCAATCAACCTGAGCAAGCAAACCTTTGAATGAATATCTGACTCGCCTGTAAACGCTGCTTCAGGTTCGTTGTTTTCACTCCACACGGTTTAAAACACATCTCGTTTGCCTTGTCACCAAATCTGAAATGGTCCCGAATTAGTTTTTGTTAATTTCCTTGATTAATTTGTTTATGTTTGGACTTACTTGATTATTTTTATTTAAATACAGTGGAACCTTGGGTTACAAGATTAATCCGTTCCGGGACCAAGCTCGTGACACAAAAAACGTGTGAGATGGGACTGGTTTTCCCATAAGAATACATGTAAAACCAATTAATCTGTTCCAAGACCCATGAAAACTCCCATAAAGGAAAGCATGAAATTAGTTATTAAAATCATTTAGAATGACACCTTACCTTGGCTTATGACCCGGCAGTTTCTTTCTCCTCGGCGGTGATGAATGTCCTCCATGGTATTTTCTTCCAGAAGAGCCCTATCTCATCACAATTAAACACTTTTAAACAATCACGAGCTCTTGGAAGAGCTTAACAAAGTCTTCGGGAGCGTTCCGGTCGGAACTAGCCGCCTCCCCATGCCCGACCACCGTACGTCTCTAGAACCGATTGAACCAGGATCGTGTTTCACCTGCATCAACATCATATTACGTTTTTTCTTCTCACTACTGGCATCCTTCTTAGGTCCCATGATGAAAAAACACAAAATGAAGCACTATTTCAGGTGAAAAAAGCACAAATATGAAGTACAGTACAGCGTGAGAAATTGTTTTACTGACAACTCGGGTTTTTCTCGTGAGACAGGACAAAATTTTGCCCGATGTCTTCCTCGTAACCCAAAAAAATGTGTGTGCAGAAGCACTCGTAACTCAAGGTTCCACTGTGTTTTATTTTGTGTAATGTTGTTTAATTTGTTCACTTATACTCATTTTGGACTTTTTGGGTAAGCTTTTGTTATTGTGTTAATTTTTTTTTTACTTACTTGATTATTTTGATTTTTTTAGTGTGTGGATTTGTTTGTTCAATTTCTTTGTTGTATTGTTCATTTTCTTTCGTTTACAAGATTATTTTACTGATTTTTGTTTATTTTGTACATTTTTTTTGTTCATTTTTTGCTAACTTTGATCATTTTTATGATTATGTTTGCACATATTTGCTTTGTTTCTTTAATTTTGATCATTTGCTTATTTAATTGGTTTTTAAATGCAGCTGAGCATTTTTTGAAATGTCAACTGTTTTTTTACTGCAACTCATCAACGTGAAGCAAAATGCAGCTGAGTAGAAGTACAAAGTATTCTGCAAAAAAAAAAAAAAGACTCTTAGAAGTACTTTTTTTTTTTTTTTTGAAAAACCTATTTAACTTACAAAGGAATTTCCCCAGTTTGGGATAAATAAAGTCTTATCTTATCTTAATTACATGTAAAGCAGTGAATGAACAGTAGTACTTGTGTACTACCCACCTCTGATAAATATCTGATTCACATTCATTGTTTTTTTTTTCCTCTGAACTGAGTCATATTTTAAAGCATTTCTAAAATGAAGTAATGAAACCTAAGCTGGATGAGTGTTTCATTTTTAAATTTTAGTAATGTATAAATATGGCGTATACAGAGAGCAAAAGATGCTCTGTACATGTTATGTATTTTGCCTTGACTGATATGACTTGTAGTTTATCTCCTGTTATCAGTGAACCAGTAACATTATAACCTGCTTATTGGGTTTAATTGTTATTGTAATGATTCTAAACCTAAAGCTAAAAAGCAGTGTAAGCTACAATAGCTACTTAATGTCAGTTCAGCATTCTCCCTTATCAGCTGCTTATAATCGTACTGTGTTTCAAAGGTGAATGCTACCTCCATTAACAGTGACAATGAATTCAGTGAATTGTCTGCAGCAGCTGTTTGACATTTCTGACAGGAGCTTCTATGAATAAATGCTTATCACAGCATTATCTCCTTCCTTCAGAGCCAAACAAAAGTGAACGGCACTTGAAAAGTCACCTTCAGAACTTGAAGGCTCTGCTTTTCCAGCAGCTCAGCATTTTAATTTTCTATAACGTGTGCCTGTTCAGAGGTTTGAGGGATATGGAGGGTGTCGGGTGAGGTAACGTGGGCAGCGCTGACTTCTCAGAGAACAGTTGAAGATGGTGGTCAGGTTTAATCAAAATGTGCTGCAAAAGTACCTTTTACTCTTACTTTGTTATGTTTGTGTTGAAAAACGAGCACTTCTACTCAGTTACATTGGGATGCACGCCTCGGTGAGTAAGAGTAGTTTTTTTTTTAAGCAGAATGAGTATAATGTACAAAGTAATCAAACAGATTTAACAAAAAACAAAAAAGTAACCAACAGCATGAGCAAAAATTTACAAATGCAATCAAATAAATGAACAAAAAAAATGAATAATTATGACTTAACAAAAATGGACAAAATAAGGAGCACAAAAGAACAAAATGACAACTAAAGCAACAAAATGAGCAAAAAGCGTCAGTAAATGAACAAAAATGAACAGCATAATCAAGTAAATGATCAAAATGAACAATTAAGCAACAAAATGAGCAAAAAAAAACTGAAGTAAATTAACAAAAATGAATACAAATCCTATCAGTACAATTCCAATGACAAAAATACAATAAGCACAAAATGTTTTTGCTGCAGTAACAAGCAACATGGCAATGTGCTCGCTATAGTGATATGCTTCTTATGAACAGATGTACAGGCCTTAGTGTCCACAGAGCTGTGAGGAGTTTACTACCGAGCTGAGGCTGACAACACAAAGATCACTTTTCAGTGGGTGGATTAGGAGACGGTGAACACGGCGCACACTGTGTTTGCATGTGGGTCTTTTGTTTGACAGAATTAGGACGCTCCCACACTGACCTCATATGGACTTTCACATTTTCCAGTTGGCTATGAAACAAGTTTGCAGGTGTGACACCTCCTGCCAGATCATGAGGACCAAACAGCTGAACACTCATCCGAGGGAAAGAGGTGGTGTCAGTTCAGATCACACTGAACGCTGGGTCGGTTCATGTACCGTGTGAAAACACATTGTGGGTAGTTTGTTACAGTCTTGTCAAGTCCAGGAGGTTGCACTCTGCTATTGTTGCAAAAAATGAATAAGGAAAAAAATGAGGAGCTGCACCAGCCACGTTGGTCAGGGTCGATCTGCTCTATACAGAACCGTGCAAAAGATTTAGGCACCTCGCTTTTGTTGTTTTAGCAGATTATAAGGACCATAAAGGGGTATTTCAGAATACACATGAACAAACATTTCAGTTTCTCCTGCATCAGTGTTAAAGGTGCAGTCTGCTATGTTGAGAAACTACCTAGTAGCCGATCATTCGCGCCTTCATTTATTTCAGACTGTGCACATATGTCTTTTCTTCTACTTTTATGTACAGTCCTACAAAAAGAACAAACTAAAGATGGATATTTGCAAGTTCTACCCACTAGCAACTACTAATGTAATAATTTTGTCCATTTTAAATGTAATAAAGCCAATAACATAATAGCTTGCCAATAATGTAATAAAGTTATTGAGCCAGCGACGTAAAAACATTTTGCCAATAGATTAATAACATTATTGGCCTAGCAGTGAAAAAAATACCTTTTGAAAATGTAATAACTGCAGCCGATAATGTAATAACACATAAATAGGACTGCATTTCTTGGATATAAAAGATTTTTTGCAGTTTGCACATCATATTCATTCATTAAGGAAGCATACTGTGCAGCACGACACCGAATCAGTTTTTTACTTGCTTAGATCTGCCAGTCAATAACGTAAGAACTTATTCAATTGTTGACAAAATGTTATTACATCATTCGCAAGCCATTGAGTTTTTGTCTATACTACTTTTTAAATGGCCTAAATGATTACGTTGTTGACAGGTATCGCATCATTGGTTGCTACACACCCCCATACTGATATTAGCATGAAGTTTATTCATTTTTGTGCACGGTCATTATTATATGCTTGATGACAAGATAATACAAGGCAGCAAACCTAAGGTGCCTAAAGCACGCGCAGAGTACTGTCTATAGTTTAGCAAACACCTTGGTTTGAACTTTCAGGTGTGAAAATGCCCTTTAGTCTCGTTAAAAACTGAAATAGCATCAATCTGGCAACATTTCAGAGAACAGAGGTGAAGAGAAATGCATAGTTCAGCAACCTGCTGAAAATATACAGTAAAATCACAAGGACAGCATTATCTAGTCAATGTAGTACTCAAGAACATTTAAATCTGTACATGCAGTTTGTCCCATGAGAAGTACTTCAGAGAGTAGTTGTTTGGCAGAATAAATTTTATTCTCTCAGTTACATTAATGATGAAAGAAATGTACTTGTACCGCATTCCACCTCAGTGAGTAGGAGTAAAAAAAGGCTGAAATTTTAAAAGTTACAAAATTAATTACATTTATTTAAAAAAAAGCAAAAAGTAATCCATGAAAATGACTAAACTGTCTGATCAAAAGAGAAAATAGGCTAAGATTATACCTGGAAGACAGTATGAATTTGTTTGGAACCTTACCCATGTTTTACCCACTTCTTCACATGTCAGTCTTCAAGGACGGTAACTGTGCATGACACGTGTCACTAAATATGGCGGTCCTAAACCCTGTTACCCTTGATTTAATACACAAACACTCATCAGGTAACATAAGCCCAAAAATATTTTTCCCCCATAACGTCGAGTGAAAAATCACCTGACCATGTGCCTATTGGGGAAAAAACCAGGCACGGGAGCAGGGAAACATGCTAACCTTTGATGACATCAGTGAGCGACCCAAAGACCCAGACCAGACAGACAGCAACGGCCGAATGAAAGTCATGTGACCACAGTCGCCTGGGTGAAAATCTGTGAATGCTCTCGGGTTAATATGGACACTAAGGAAACTTTTGTGTTTTCTCTTTTTCTCTAAGTGAACTCTCCGATGTTTTCCCTGGAGTAGTTTTCTCACAGAACACATTACCCACTAAAATCTATGCAGGAAATTAGCTGTTGTTCCAGAGCCAAGTTGTAGTGTCAGCTATAGCAAATCCTGGTAACACTTCTTCTCCCGCGAGTGTCACGAGGCACCTTCAGATGGTGTCGCACTTTTAAAAACACTGCACTGCATGAGGACAGGAAGAAATAATGTATACTCCGTGTATCAGGTGCCAAACCCTGACTAAGAAGAAAAATGAGGCTAATGAAATAAAGACATTGTGTGTGGGCGCTGATGTGTGCAGGTGTGGTTCGAGCCTCCAGCATCTTCCCCATCCTCAGTGCCATCCTGCTCCTGCTCGGTGGAGTTTGTGTCGCTTCAAGCAGCTTCTACAAAAGCAAAAGGAACATCATTCTGGGAGGAGGCATTCTGTTTGTAGCTGCAGGTAAGACAGCAGCTGGGAAGTGGATTCCGATCAGGTTTGTAGTCATGTATAATGAATAATAGCCCATAACAACAGCCAAAGACAGCTTCGCTATAATTTGACTTGGTCTCCAAGAAGTGCTGACTCCTGTAGAGTTACATTGGATTTCTCTCTGAAAATACTTCGTGATTAAATTTTTGTGACGAGTCGTCATGGTCTCAAACATTTTATTTGGACCCTCTAAGTGATCTGGTGGTCCGTCTTTGACTTTTTACTCCGTTACTAAGATATTACACCAAATAATCTGACAAATCACTGCTGTGCTCGGGATTGATTGACATGTCGCTCTGGTAACTCAACTCGCCAGCGGAGTTGAAATTTTACCGCATCAATAAGCTAGCGGTTAGCATTAGCCTACCCATAAGACCTCTGACAAAGGTAGTTTCACTGCCATTTGTCCAAATTTGGTTATACCCCATTTTTGGCTCCAAAATGTCATCTAGGAAGTGACAACCCACAAAATGACCATTCAGAATCCAGTGGGTGACGTCACGGTCACGTTGTCCACTAATATATACAGTTTATGTTTCATCACCTTTTTGGGGCCTATGCTTTACAGATACTGATTAATGTGAAGGTGTGGAATAGTAATTAATTTTAATCTTAAATGCATAGAATTAATTGATCACCGGTTTACATACGCAATTGGAGAAGCTTGGGCAGCACTTTGTAGAAGAAAAATGTGCAGCTGGCAACAAAATTAGACCCAATGTATAGAAATGAGTGAGGAAGAGGAATGAGAAAGATTTTTTTATTCAGAGACTAGACTACTATCCAAAGTTCACTGCATGTGCAAGTAACTATTATTCAGTTTTTAACCACTTTTAAAATAGTCACATGCTAAATATGAAGTACAGTGGTCCCTCGTTCTAAAAATAACCCGTGATCGGCGAAATCCGCGAAGTAGATTCCTATGGAAAAACTGTTTTCAGGCTCAAACATTTGTTTGAGAAACAAAAAAATAAATAAAAAGTGCTTTCCTACAAAAAAACACGATGGCCTCCAGAAACAACAAATTTAATTTCAACGATCAACCTACGTAGCCTGACCCACGTGTCATAGCTCCTCCCCCACCCCCTTGCTAACACGAAGGGGTGGA
>JAQQAE010019534.1:0-10907 GCA_029823295.1 Pseudamia nigra | reverse complement strand
CCACTTAAAAAGATGACAGAGGCCTGTAATTTTCATCATAGGTTCACCTCAACTATGAGAGACACAATGAGAAAAAAAGCCCAGAAAATCACATTGTAGGATTTTTAATGAATTAATTGGTAAATTATTGTGGAAAAAACTGTAGCTCTAATGATTTAATGGACATTTTAAGTGACTAATATGCTGCCTGATGTAAAGCACTTTTTAGCCTCTTTTTTATTACAGTATGTATTTAATATTGATCACATTAAAAACATTTATTGGGAAATGTTCCTATTATTTTTCTGTTTTTTTTATTTTTTCAGGGCAGCATCTTCATTAATAAGGCAAATGTGACGTACAGTGATGATGTAAGCGTCAATGGCATCTTTCATGAGATCGACTCATTTCTGTTTCTACCAGATGACAAAGAAAAACAGCCCGATTTCCCTGTAAGTCTTTTACCAATGAACTGTCAATGAATCATGCCGTCCTAACTGTCATACATGGGAGTGATATTTTTTTGCTTCATCAAAGTTTGTTGTTAAGTTAATCCTAATCTTGCTTCCTCTTCGGCTCATAGCTGAATCTGACTGATGTGGCTGAACTTCACGGTTACAAAACATTCCACAAACTACTGGTGGTAAAAATGGGTTTCTTTCTTGAATTATAAGCTACTTAATCTTCGTCTTTCCATAAGAGTCATTCATTTGTCTCTGTTTATGTTTCAGGACACAGGTGTGGCAGATCTGATGAATGATGCAATAAACCATCCAAT
Source organism: Pseudamia nigra (assembly GCA_029823295.1). NCBI lineage: Eukaryota > Metazoa > Chordata > Actinopteri > Kurtiformes > Apogonidae > Pseudamia > Pseudamia nigra. The sequence goes on along the minus strand of JAQQAE010019534.1, from coordinate 10,150 downwards.
GACGGTCTTCTTACCCTCTGATGCTGCCATGGCATCCCTGCCGCAAGAGCAGAAGGACTTCCTGTTTAATCAACAAAACAGAGCTCAGCTGGCAGAGTACCTGAAGTACCACATTTTGCCCAGCCAGAAGGTCAGCATGCCCAAATAATTATATTCATAGCAGCTCAATAATACATTCATCTTTTGGGAATTTAGTGAACATCATTCATTTAGTCATTTCATTATTGCCGTCAACACTACAGGTGCAGACATCATTTCTAATTCAAAAACTGTCTTCTATCATTGTATAAACAATTCTCTTGACAAAGAAACAACATAAGTCATAACCTGAGTACAGGAGGATGATAACCATCAACTGAGCTACAGTAGGTGCTATAGTTCTTGAGGAACACTGGGTGTTTTACTTGGACATCAAGACAAATCAGTTGAAAATAACAGTGAAATATATATTAAAGATTTGTTTGGAATACAATATAAACCTCTGCACTCTTTTTCCTGCAAACTGATATGAGTGAATTGACATTTTTTCCACGGCACATACAAAGAAATGATGTTGCTTAAAACTTGTTCAGACATTCAGTATTTATACTGTATATCTACATAGCAACAAATGTATGCAGGTGTAATAATTTCAGACCCTACTGAACGTCAAGGTCAAAGTCAAGGTCATTTGATGAGTGAGAGGTTTCCTGGTACTAAAGGTTAATATAAGATTTTTGTACGTACAGTACCTAAGTAATGATCTAATTATTATGCAGATTAGGTGGTGGTTGCCGTAGCAACCCTCCCCCCTACCCAGGATATCCATGTGCCAAGTTTGTTTAGTTTGGGCGCTGGCACTTTGATATAGATATTTAGATATAAAGCCAAACATTCAGACAGAACCCCCCCACCAATATACCCCCCACACACACACATGCACTGTGTTGATGAAAGTTTTAGCACACCACAATTTTTCCTTTTTTTTCTTGAAATTCAAGCAGGTCAAGTTCAGTGACTAGCTTGAAATGGTACAAAGGTAAGTGCTGAACTGAGGTTAAAAAAGTAAAGATTACCCAAAACTGGAAAATAATGTATCTTTCAGAATTATAACAAAATGCCTTTTTCAGGGAACAAGACATGGGTTAACAACTTAAAGCTGCAGTAAAGGAGGTTGATAAAGCTTTGAAACATGGTGTAAGATATTCTCACAGGTGTCCCAAGTTTGCAAGGTTAATTAAAACCCCTTCTGTCTGCATAAAAGCAGTGTTGGAACACACTGTGGTACCATACCCTGGTGAGCATTATTTCAACAGTATTGTACTGCACAAAAAATGTATTTTTATAAAAAAAAATGGTGAGAAAAAGGCACATCAAAACCAGAAGGGGCAGAACTTCAGGTCTCTATACCAGCAGCATTAGTTTGATATCACTTCTTGGTCAACTCCACTTCTTGTCTAATGAAGTAATTACTGGCAACAAAAAACAAGATAGTGAAGGTCAAAATGCCACATTCAGGGCTTCAAAACATCCAGCCAGTTATACTGTCTGCTTCCATATTTTGATAAAAGATTCTTACTTCCTGACATTAATATAATAGTTCAAATGAGACCATTCAAAAGTAATATTGGTGCATTTCCTTTCATTAGCTATTCAACTTATTTTGGCAGTTCTGTGTTTGGCCACTATGGGATCGCTCAGTGTGTAAATTAAGCTACATGATCATTTATGACAACATCCTCTCTCTTTTCACTTCTTTCTCAGATTTATGCTGAAGGCCTGATTTATATGGATTCAACTCGGACAATGCAGGGATCTTCTCTTTCCTTCAGCTGTGGAGGCTCAGATGCCATTGTAAGTCGAGAGAAAACAAAAAAGTAAAAATCCATTAGAAGAGAGCGATAGCGACCTTTGATTCTTTATGTGTGAACAGGGAGAAATCTTCATTAATGATGCAAATTGTCGGATTGTACAAAGACATCTTGTCTTCAACGGGGGCTTGGCCTATGGGATTGACTGTCTGCTGACCCCTCCCAGCCTGGGGGGCAGGTGTGATGAACAGACAACCTTTGACCTCCAAGTGAGTCTTCAGATTTAAACAGAATAAAAATGGAATGTGAAGGTTGGTTTAATGTTTCTTTTTCTTCTTCTGTAATAGATGAGCTGTACCATCTGCTCTGCATCTGCAAACCGTTGTCCAAAAGGCTCCAAAGTAAAGGTCTGTGGCTGTGTCGACTTCCTTATTCCAACCATCACTTCAAAATGTTTGAGGTGAAATTTATTAATATGTGATCCTCTCTTTTTGTTTCTCAGGAAGTTCAGAAATGTGATCTTGCCACGATGTTCATTTCTAAGAATTCTGGCTGTCGCTCCATCTGTACAGTCAACTTCTGGCAGCCAAAGTGTTGCCGTGGTTACTATGGACGAGACTGCCTTGGTAGGACAATAAATCAACTTTATAGAGAGCTTAAGTCATGCCCACTTTCAACACCAAAAAGGTTGTGACCCTAGAAAATTGAACCTCATTCTTCAAGAATAAACCAGGGAAAGAGGTGAAAGTGATTCCACGTCTGCTCATGATGAGCTGCAGAGACTCTTCATTAGCTCAACTATTGACAGACACAATAGTTTTACCATAAATTGCTATTTTTTTAAGGTCATCTTTTAGATTCACAAAATGTGGAAATGGTGTCATCATTCAGTCAGGATCAGAGAATTGTCTGCCACTTGCCATTGATTGTAATCCAAATTTTCCATGTGTCAAAACTGGTAGGGGCATCACTTAGGCTCTCTATATAATGTTAAATTGAATACATTACAAAGACAAAATATTTAATGTTCAAACCACTAAAGTTGTTAAACACATTCCAGAAGAGCTGGGACAGGGGCAACAAAAGACTGGGAAAGTTGAGGAATGATCAAGAACACCTGTTTGTATCATTCCCCAGGTGAACAGGTTAACTGGAAACGGCTGAGTGACATGATTGGGTATAAAAGGAGCATCACCAAAAGACACAGTTGTTCACAAGAAAGCCTGGGGTGAAATTCACCACTTTCTGAACAACTACATGAGGAAATAGTCCAACAGTTTTAAGAACAACATTTCTCAATTTACATTTGTAAGGAATTCAGGGATTTCATCTGCAGTCCATAAAATCATCATAAGATTTAGAGAATCTGGAAAAAATTTCACAGTTTGTTGCTACAAGTCTAAGTTAAAACTCTACCATGCAAAGTGAAAGCCATATATTATATCAACAACACTCAGAGATGTAGGTGTTTTCTCTGAACCTGAGGTCATCTGAGACGGACTGATGCAAATTGGAAAAGTGTGCTGTGACGAGTCCACATTTCATGGAAATCATGGATGCCGTGTCGTCTGCTCTAAACAGAACCAGGCATCAAATTCAAAATGAGCGAATATTTGCAAAAAAAAAAAAAAACCTATTAGGTTTATCAGCTTGAACATTTAATATCTTGTCTTTGTCGTGTATTCAATTGAATATAGGTTGAAAAGAATTCGGAAATCATTGTATTCTGTTTTATTTACATTTTATACAATGTCCCAACTTGAAATTTTGACTTTGCATGAATAATTTTAACTTTTTAGAATTAATTTTTACTGCTGGAGCAGCCTGTGACTGTCTCCTGTGTCTTCTGTTCAGTTTGTCCTGGTGGTCTTAGTTCTCCATGCAGTAACCGAGGTAAATGTGATGACGGTCACCTGGGGAATGGCACCTGTACATGCAATGCACATTTTGAGGGTGTGGCCTGTGAGCTGTGCAGCAAAGATTTCTATGGGCCCACTTGCAAAGGTAAACATTAGTTTGATCAGTTTCCTGAATAACATCACAAATGGAAATTTACACACTGCTGTCATTTCTTGTTTTCAGCCTGTAACTGTTCAGAACACGGGTCATGTGACGATGGACGTAGAGGGACTGGCACATGTTTCTGTGAGGCGGGTTGGACTGGAGGGCGCTGTGAGACCAAACAGGGTGAGGCTAATTGTGTCATCAGGAAAAAAACATCAGATATTTTTATAAATGATCTGTTATGCGCCACTTGTATATAGACCTCCACTCAGAAACCAACACATTTAAACTTCTCATCACTTAATGTGTTTTATCCACACTACTGACATTTTGTAATCTGTGCCTGTGTCTACCTGTCTGATTGCCTGTCCTCTAGATGAAGTCTATCAATGTTCTCCTGCATGTTCTCCTAAAGCCGTCTGTCAGCAAAACAACACCTGTGTGTGTCGACCTTTCTATGTAGGAGATGGACTTGCTTGTACAGGTAAACACCAAGAAGTAGAAATCATGATACTGAATTGAAGCAAGTGCAAAAGTATCTTAAAGTGTAAGATCACTTACAGCTCCCAGATACTACCTCTAATGATTGGTAGAGGTGCTGGTTTTGTAAAATACTTTTAACAAAACATTTCCCACATAGGCTAGCAGAAGCTTTACCTCGGTGAGTTTCACCTCTCGCCACTCTTGCCGATGGCCAGAATGTCAAACGCAAGTTTAGAATCATAGTCCATAAACTAGTGAGTAATGTCATAATGACTATCAATTTCTTTCTGCAGTCTACGGTAAATACCCAAAAACTACTTGCGCTAAGAGGAAACAAACTTTAAACACAGTTTACATTATTACGTCAGATAGAATTTCATAGATCCCTGTCTCTCTGTGTCTCTGATTCTGACACTCTTCCTCACCCTTCTAGTGGTGGACATGTGTCAGGTCTGGAATGGTGGTTGTGCTAAAGAAGCCAAGTGTTCTCAGAAAGGAGACCAGGTGAGCTGCACCTGTCTGAAAGGATACTCAGGTGATGGTTTTGTCTGTCTGCCCATCGACCCCTGTGCTGCGGGAGACAACGGCGGCTGCCATGAGCATGCCACCTGCATTATGGCAGCACCGGTGAGGACAAACTCATATCAATACTGTATCATCATTATAGAAAGATTTTAAAGCAACAACCATTCTCACTTTTTTCCGTGTTCCTGTGAAACTCACTACTCCCATTAGGGGAAGAGAAAGTGCAGCTGTAAGGACAAGTACATCGGTGATGGACTAACCTGTGAGGTCAAACAACTGCCAATTAGCCGCTGTCTCCAAGACAATGGACAATGCCACCAGGATGCCAAATGCACCGACCTTCATTTTGAAGGTGAGATGTATTGAAATCCTATTTGACACTGGGGGAGTGTTGGGATCTGTTAAACTCTGTAAGGTCAAAAGTATGTGAATAGACCTGAGGGGTATGCAGGTCTGTTTTTATGCATCTCTTGATAGAGTGTATTAAGTGTTCCAAATGGAAGATTCACAATTCCTCATGGGCTTGTGGAGTTTTGTGCTAAGAGATGTGTGTTTGTTACAAACCAAAGGTCAAAATCAACATATTTGACCTCTTTTTTTCTTACAAGATGCGACACTTGGCGTGTTTCACCTGCGTTCAGATAAAGGTCAGTATAAACTGAACTACACAGCAGCCCTGCAGGCCTGCAATGCAGTGGGAGGCAGCCTGGCCACATATACACAGCTTTCCTACGCTCAGCAGGTCAGTGAAGACAACACATGGGTTTTGCACATTTTATATTTGTTTTTACAGGTTGAGCTTGTAATTTTGGAATTAATAAATGAAAAAACAGCATTTTACTAGAAATTTGTGGAGTGTTCACTGATGACAAAATGTCAATATGTAGGGAATGTTATATGCTTAAGACCTGATGCTAAGGGGCAGTAATATGAGAGAATCAGACTAAAATGTTGTGATGCAGAATCCTTCTGTCTCATCTCCTCTTGTCTCTCTGCTTTCATCACAACTTCACCTTCTCACTAGTTTATTTGGAATTATTGTGCTGGAAGCAGGATGTTTGTTTCTAAGATAACTATCACTAATGTTGCACACTCCTGCCACTCTAGAGGAACAAAAGAGATGCACTGAAGAACTCAGCAATAGGAATCAGATAGCAGACTGCTGTCACTGATGTAGGCTAAGAAAGTGATTCTTTTACAAACTGAGTTAGCCAACATAAACAAACGCTGACTTCAATATAAACTTTATATAAGGACATAAACACATCATTCTTAGATATTGAAGCATTAAAAATAATCAAGTAAAATAATACACACCTTCTTTAGTTTGTCAATATCTTTGCATCATTTTAAATGTGAATTAAATAAGGCTGAAAACAACAAGGTGAACACTGATCCAGCCTAGTTAATTTGATGAACATACATCATACCAACATGTACACCAACATGAATAAAACACAACCTGACCTACATTAGGTCAGGCATGGCTCCAGGTCCCTAGTGACTTGTAAAAATGTAAGCATTTTATTTTCAACTAGAATCAGTCTTAGCTCACTCCTTAATGTGTCTTGCAACTCAAATAAACCTAGACGTGATCATTTCAGCTCACTTGTATTTATATAGCACCAATTATAATTCAGTTTTATCTGTAGAAACTTCACAAATCAAGGCCGATGCTAATGCAGTACAATAGCTTTTCATCAGATTAATTCTGGATGTGAACACCAGTTACTGTAGATAACTAACTCTCTAATTATCTGTATCACACCTCTGTCCAGAAACGTGCTGCAGCAACAAGATCACTCACTCTCTCTACTATTCTGTCACCACTGATCACATGACCCACGACAGCTACTGTATTTTTTGTCTGAGTTTTGTTCAATATAAAAATCACAGGGTTTCACCAGATGACTACACTGAATTGTAACATTACAAAACACTGATGTACACTGAGTAAATCATTTGCTGTCTATGTAAGGGCGGACTGAATATGTGTGCTGCCGGCTGGTTGGACCAGGCGCGGGTGGCTTACCCCACCACTTACTCCAATCCCAACTGTGGTTTTGGACACGTGGGCATCGTGGACTATGGTGTCCGCAAAAACCTTAGCGAGACCTGGGACACATTCTGCTACCGGATGAAGGGTGAGGGAAAGGACAAAGAAGTTTATACAAGTACAAAAACACGAAAACAGCTTTTCATAGTAGCTCAACCGTGCTGTATCATGTTAACTTCTTTCAGCAGCATTTTACAAAAATACTTGCCAGCTATTGCCAGCATTTTTGATGACTTTTACTTATCTTTGTCGACCCACCGAATATTCTCTTATTGTAGCAGAGAGACAGTGAATATATCAAAACAAAGAATAGACCTCCAACTTTCAGTTGAAGAAATCCATTTTATTCTAACTTCACTCATTCTTTTTATATCCACACTTTTTCAGGAAAAATGTCAAATAAAAATCTGAGAAAAACACATTTATGTCCATAGTAAACACTTTGCATTCCCTCCTTTCAGTTTCTGTGAGATCTTCTTTTTGGCACGTTTTTTTTTGTACCTTAGAACACCATATTATTTCACAAGATGCACAAGGGTGCCTCATACATAATAACCGCAAAAAGAAGGATTGACAAAATATGCCGCTTTTTGGACATGTGGTCATTACTAGAAAAACACTGAATTTTTTTTTAGGAAAATAAGCCATAAGTTTTCATACATAGCTGAAACTTAAGCAGTACTCCAAAATTATTTTATCCTTGAAGAAATACTGATCACTGTTTGCAATGACCTAAAAACAATAATACGCAAACTTTCTGCTACATCATAAAAATGTATGGCATCAAGCTGAGCCCATTATTTTAGTGTGTCTTGGTGGCAGCTGATTTCAGTGCAGCACAAATCCTACAATGGCACCGTTAATGTCATTCAAGGCACAGCATTCAAACTGTCTGATGTATTTTGATAAGGTGTTAACGACGATCATCTGTGTGTTTTAGAGGTGAATTGCGAGTGTAAAGTGGGATATGTTGGAGATGGATTCAGCTGCACAGGAAACTTGTTGCAGGTCCTCAGATCCACACCCACCTTCTCCAATTTCCTCACAGTGAGTCTCACATACTGTATGACTGTGTTTATGTGCATTACAGTTACACAGTTACAGTACATGGATATTGCTTCTTATTCTTTTTGCTAATCTTTAAGATTACTGTCTTGATGTCTCTTGACACTGTGAATCCTACATTACAGCAATATTACTATTTTGTGTCTACAGCAAATTCTGAATTACTCCATGGTGTCTGCATCCGGGAAACAGTTTGTGATGCGTCTCTCCAACCTGACAGTCCAGTCCACTCTGTTTGTACCTGACAACAGCGGGATGGCTGAAAATGAGGCTAGTCACTGCACAAAATACTGCATACCTCCGCACAGAAAAATAAATGACATCCCTACCACTTCCCCTCCTCATCTGACTTTGTATGCTTCCAGACTCTAACCCAGAGGGACATTGAGTACCACCTGTCAGAGGGGCGGGTTCTGCCTCTCAGCCAGATGCAGAACGGCAGTCGGATCAGAACTCGTGTCGGTACTCTCACTGTCCTTGGCATTGCAGACCTGCTCAACCCATCGGCTCTGGTAAACTCCCAGTTTTAACACAGGTTATGAGTCGAGGTTTTAGTTACACAAGAGGTGTGTAACCTGTGGCTCCAGGGCCACATGCGGGTCCTTATCCCTTCCCCAGTGGCTCCTGGGGTTTTGCTCAGTGATGGAAATAATATACTATAATGAATCAAAATTAGTAAAATAACACTAAATCAACAACAAGATGAAAAAAATTAACTACTTAATGAATAGAAACTAAGGGAAAAAAAACATATAAAAAATATTATCAAGTAAATGACCAAAATTAAAAAATGAACAAAAATAAGCAAAATATATACCACAACCCCTACAGGCATTTCCTCCATCACATGTACAGATGATTTCCAGAACCCTGGACTACTGGGGTCACATTTTAGAGCCCAGAGCACAAGATTATTGAAGCCACACATTTGAGCCTGTGGACTAGATAAAGTGAACTATATTTTGATGGTATTATGGGGTCAATATATGTGATGTATGGTATTAAAGTTTAACTTGGAAATATCACATGAAAATGTGTTCATACAGTAGATAGCTAATTGATAAGTTAGATGCTACAGTAAATGCAAGTTATATGCCTAAATGCATATTGTTGGTGTCTTGCCTTCTGTTTCTGAATCCATAAGGGCCACCACTGTGCTTTTTGCCCAAATAAAGTGAATGACATCAGAATAGTTGCATTTCCATCACCTCAGTTAAATGCACATTCTGGAAATGGACATGTAGTTTTTTGATGGAGGCACCCCAAATTTTGGAAAAAGTCAGAAATTTCGCATCAAAAATGAAGGAGGTGAAGGAGGTGTAAAAGTCTGCTGTATCCAAAAAATAAATGTGCGTCAGTCGATGGAAACACAAAGAGAATAATAGATGTGAAAAATGCAAAAATGAGGTCAGCAGCAGCAGCAGCAGCAGATAGAATAAGGCTACAACACGATACCCCGGTTTCCTCTGTGTAGCCTTGACTACCTCCATGTAAGCACAGGGCAAACAAAAAAACTTTTAACTAGTATTTTCCTAAAGTGAAATTGCTCTTTTCTGGATGGAAATCTTTACTTTTCGATACTTTTCAGTGACTTCAGTTTCAGGCTGTGTTTGTTTCTCACTTAAAATAAATTTGAAAATACCTGACCCTTGTACATTGCGTATACCCGTATTAGTCTTTATAACATTTTATTTCAAAAACCCATGTTTTTCTTTAATGGTTCAACTTGCTTATGCAGATTGGGTGGTGCATTTTGTTTTCAAAATTCTGCTTTTGTCCTTAGGCATCGCGATACATAAATGATCGCTTTGTCACCTCGTCTGACATTTTGGCTTCAAATGGAATCATCCATGTCCTGCAGGGACCCCTGAAAGCACCACCTCCTCTCCCAGAGGTCAGTTATGACAACCCCTTGAATCCTCCCACTCATAACCTCACCTCATGAATGCTTGCCCACATTTGTGATCATTTGCTAATGTACGATTTGCTCTGCAGATGCACGCAGCACACAAAGCAGGGATGGGAGTTGGAGTGTTGCTGCTGATTGTTCTGGTGGCAGTGTTCGTCTTCGTTGGTTATCACTTCTACAAACACAACACCAAACCCTTCCAGTTCCACTACTTTAAGGTCAGACATGACATTGATTTTTTGGCGACACGGTGGTGCAGTGGGTAGCACTCGTGCCTCACAGCTAGAAGGTCCTGGGTTCAATTCCAACACCGGGTGG
>JAQQAE010019533.1:0-10907 GCA_029823295.1 Pseudamia nigra | reverse complement strand
TAAGCAAGTAAATTAGTGAAAATTAACAATATAATAAAGAAATTGAAGAAAAAAATCCCCATATAAACAACAAAACGAGCAAAAAATGATCAAGATAATCAAGCAAGTTAACAAAAAATGAACAAAATAACCAATTAAACCAAACAAAAAAAAAATATTAAAGAAAATGAGTAAAATATACTAACAGTAAAATGATCAAGTAAATAAAAAATCAACAAATTAAGCAATAAATTAATCTAAATAATCAAGGACATTAACATACATAACGCTGTACCATAATGAAATTACCCACTACTTGAGTAGTTTTTTATGAGATATTCTTTAACTTTTACTCCAGTACTTACAGTAAGTTGATGAATACTACTTCTCCTTGGGTCATTATAATGTAAAAGTACTTTTACTTGAATACTGTTTCTGTGTACAGTACACACCTCTGGTGAACATATTCTTAGTTAGTCAGTTAACTTAGCTGAGTTAAATTCACATGTTGTGTAATATATGAACCATTCAGTCAAATTAGTAGTAAATGTACATACACTACATTTTTACTGTAGCCCATACACCTCAAGCAATGTGTTTTTGTGTGTTTGCTTGTTTGAACTGCACACTATTGTGTATTTTCAGCAGGTTGTCATAAATAGAAGTGCAAAGGAGTTCCACAGTGAATGAAAACATGCATAGATTGTGACCTGCAGAATAGAAACATTTAGTATCCAGTGAACAGTTGCCCGAAACTTGACCCTAACATTCCTTAGCTGTATCCTTTGGAAAATCTGACCATGATCTGTAACCACTATCCCTAGCAAGCCCACCTGCAATAATGGGAGAACAATGACTGGTAGGTGAAACAGAGAGGAGGGGCTGCTGTGGAAGTGTCCTTCCTTTGGTCTCATTTCTTGGCTGTCTTCCACTGTTGTCCACATGTGTTTTTTCAAGGACTTTCCTGCATCTAATGTTCAGAGATAATGACCTTCTACCAGCAGTAACCAGCCAATGGGACCCCTGAGAGAATCTTGCATTCAAGACAAACAGAAGTTCTGTTGAAGTCTTTCCCCTTTATTCCACTCTGCTTGTGTTTTATTATCGGTGCATGAGGAATAAGCAGGAGTCCTTTCATAGCTAGAGCTTAGAGGCTGAAGGAAAGCTGCTGGGTGAATTTGAGCATTGATTACATACTACATTGTGTGCCTTGATTTCTATCAGTAAGTATTGAATGCTGCCTTTATATCTCTGCGTGTGTGCATGACTGGTTGAGTATGAGTAATATTACTTTAGGGGATATAAAATAATTTCTTTTTGCCTTGTAATTATTTCCTGTCTGTGCTTTGATGATGCCATCACAGTGAGGTTGACATGTCCACACACCTTCCAACTAGCACCAGTTTAACCTTGTCTCCTGATAAAATGCAGTGTGTACAGTACATACATCATAATACTCTATCATTCTATTGCATAATAGAGGGGCCCATCCAGTCTGTTTATCATTGGGATTCTTTAAATGTCTTCATTGTTTAATCTTGGCAAGGTTCGGTGGAACTCTGTGTGTGTTTTTTCTGGCTACAGACAAGCAGAACAGAACAGTGCTGTTGTGGTGATATGGTCACTAAATCATGAGGCGCCTGACATAGAGTTTCTCTATCCACATGTTTGATAAATTTTCTTGTGTTATTTAGTAATTATTACAGTGTTGTGTACACCATATGTTTATTGTCTCATTAACAGAGGTGGGTACTACTCAAATACATTTACTCCTTTATATGTACTTGAGTATTTTTTGCCATGAATTGAGAGTTGTTGTTGTGCAGAATACTTTTTTACTCTTACTCAGTTACATTTTGCGGCGTAAAAACAGTGAAATTGAAAAAGAGAATAAAATCATCAATTCAATAAAAAATGAGCAAAAAAATCAAGTAAATGATCAAAATGAGCACCAAAATTAACAGAAAATTGACAAAATTAACAAGAAAAGGAATAAAACTGAACAATGCAGCCAAGTAAATTGTAAAATAATTATAACTACAAATGAACAAAAAAAGCAAAAAGGAAAAACATAATCAAGTAAATTAACAAAAATGATCAATATCATCAATAAACTAAACAAAGTTAACAAATATGCAACACTATAAGGAAAAATGACCAAAATAATCAGAAAGATGAACAAAATCGAACACATTAGTAAAAATGAACACATTAAGCATCAACATTGTTTAAAAAAACAAACAAAAATAACTGTGAAAAATCAATACAGTTACCAAAAAATCAAAATAATTATATAACTAAACAAAAATGTCCAAAAATACCTGTTTGAAGGCAATATGTTAGGATGTAATAATTTCCATGTAGTTACTGTTACTTGAGCAGTTTTTTTATGGGATACATCTTTACTACTTAAGTACTTGTTTTTAGGAATACTTCTACTTGTACTTGAGTCATTAGAATTATAAAGTAACAGTACTTTTACTTGAGTACTATTTCTGTGTACAGTGAGCAGATGAATTGGGAGTAGATCTTGTGTGCCCCCTGCCTTTCAACACTGTCATTACAGATATGGAAAGGCTTTCAGTACTGACAAAGAACTTTTTAAATGGGACCATTTCAGACCATTCCCTGTTCCTCCGCGGACACTGATTGCAGATTCACTCACTGAGCTGTTTCATTGCTGTAATGCTGGATCCTGTAACATTTACTTTGTAGGAAGTGGATGTCGAGGGGAGAGTGCGCCTGGTGATGGAGAGTGCCCTAACGGCCCGGGATAGGGTTGGGGTGCAGGATTTTGTCCTGCTCGAGAACTACACCAGTGAGGCAGCCTTCATAGAGAACCTAAGGCGGCGTTTCAGAGAAAATCTAATCTATGTAAAGCTTTTTTTTTACGTGTTAATTACTATTGTATATGGTGTTGCACATTTTTTCATTTGTTTTGGGGATGCATATTTGAACGTGTCATCTCTCCTCCTTATACTTTGGCTCAGACTTATATTGGCTCAGTGCTGGTGTCAGTGAATCCTTACAAAGAGCTGGAGATTTACTCCAAGCAGCAGATGGAGCGCTACCGAGGGGTCAGCTTCTATGAGATATCACCTCACATGTGAGTCACACCATTGGCATTTTTCCAGAATCTCAAGCTGATAATAATTATGTGGCACACTGAAAAAATGTATTATTAATAAATTATTTCTTTGTTATCAAATTAGGTTTCCTCACACGACTGGAATTTAAGAATGCGCAGCGGTTATTTTAATTTGATTGGTGTTTCTAAAGTCATTATTTTATCAAGATTTGTCAGAGTATCTGGATGACATTAACTTACCACTAATGAAATTTATCTTGCAAGTAATATTTACACTTGAGCAAAAATACAGCTTTAAAAATGCTTGAAATTGACCTCCTGTCCCTTCGTTTGTGGATCTCAGTGAAGTCATGCTGCAGTTTCCATCTGGAGGCTGAAATAAACAGCTGTTTGTTTCCATGTTTGTAAGCAGTGGCTCCTCTTTACAGTTGTCTTATCTTGTCTTAATTTTATAGCAGGCAGATTTAAAACTGTGAGGTGGTTACTCCAACATACTGGCAAACTTGTAAATTTTGTAATTTCCGTATTTTGTTTTTTATGAGTAAATTATTTGTTTTATTCTGTTATTATCAGAATTCATCATACGTGTTGCATATTACTGTGATTTTTTTTTTACCACTTTGATGAATTAGAAACAAAATTATAAATGCTAAAAGGTTGTTATATTGAATTTCAAATAATTTTTTTCTAAAGCTGGAGATGATGATGCGCAAGTAAGGATGATTTTTTAGGTGACTTTTTCATTTGTCATAAAAGTTCACGAGGATGTGCCTTATTTTAATTCACCATAATAATGTAACAGCAAGTTGATCTTCAGCTGACACTTTGTTTTGTTTTAATTTGTTTTGTTTTTTTATTTTGTTTTATATTGTTTTGTTTCATTTTGTTTCATTTTGTTTTATATTGTTTTGTTTTATTTTGTTTTATATTGTTTTGAATTATTTTGTTTTATTTTGTTTTGTTTTATTTTGTTTTCTTTTGTTTTATATTGTTTTGTATTATTTTGTTTTATTTTGTTTCATTTTGTTTTGTTTTGTTTTGTTTTATATTATTTTGTATTATTTTGTTTTATTTTGTTTTATATTGTTTTGTCACAGCTATGCATTATCAGACAACACTTATCGGGCCATGCGAACCGAGAGGAAAGACCAGTGTATTCTCATATCGGGGGAGAGTGGAGCAGGTAAAACCGAAGCCTCCAAGAAGATTCTGCTGTACTACGCTGTGACCTGCCCTGCGAATGATCGCATGGCTGCTCTTGGTGACCGCCTGCTGCAGTCCAACCCTGTCCTGGAGGTATTTAACTCCTCCAGTTAAAGACTGAAGAAGTATCACAGCTACAAGAGTAGTGCATTTAGAGTCATGTTTTGCAGCATAAAGTATATTTTATCATCTGATTGATCTAAGTAACATTTTCACACTGTAAACATGTTTTTATTTGTAAATGCTTTGAATTCTTTCTGTTGATTGTTTGATACATTTACTCTGTTGTTACTTTTTATTTAACTTCCTGGCTCTAATTGCACTTTATGACTTTCTGATCTCTTTTGTGTTGTGCAGGCATTTGGAAATGCCAAAACACTTAGGAATGACAACTCCAGCCGCTTTGGGAAGTACATGGATGTTCAGTTTGATTTTAGGGTAAATCTCTGCTTACACTGCTGAATATATACAGCCTTTGGCCTTGGATAAGCAGCCGTGAGTTTAACAGTTCTGTTTGTGTCCAAATTCAAACTAAACACTACAAGGGGGCACCGGTGGGTGGTCACATCCTGAACTATCTTCTGGAGAAATCACGTGTTGTGCACCAAAACCATGGAGAGAGAAACTTCCACATCTTCTATCAAGTTCTGGAAGGAGGGGATGACGAGCTGCTTCACAGACTGGACCTAGAAAGAAATGCACAGAACTACCACTATCTAGTCAAAGTGAGTACAGAGAAGTGAAAGATGTGGACACGCTGTCACACTGATTTCCACGCATTTATGCACTAACATAAATTGTCCTGTTCAGGGCAACTGTCCCAGAGTTAGCTCCATTAGTGACAAGAATAATTGGAAAACTGTCACAAAGGCCCTGTCTGTCATTGGCTTCACTGAAGACGAAGTGCAGGTCAGTAAGGCTGAATATACTTACACAGTATAACAATGCTCTGTTTCTCAGTAATGTTTTCCTACTATCCAGGTTTATTATGTTAAACTTTAAGATAAATAATAGAGTAATAGAAAGGATCTGCGCAAACTGCATTGTTACCAATAATTAGGCACATTAATCAATATCAGTTAGTGCAGTTATAAGCTCTGATAACTAGTGTGCAACCATATACTATTGGTGTTCACAGAACCTACGGAAGCATTTCATACGTTGTTTTCTAGCTTATATAGAGAGTATAGAGATATTCTATTGAAATGGGTCAGCTGTGAATTTCATGGCCATGATAATTAACTTCTTTATCAACTCATTACTAATATTAATGCCTGAATTTAAATTTCAACGTATTTATTTGAAAAGGACGGTGCATGATAATGAACATGACGTGTAATATGAAATGTAAATATTGTAGCCAAAGGCTTCTTTCCATCTGTTATCCTCAGGGATGTTAAGACAGAAAAGGAGCATAGTAATAACAACAGTATACAAGTAAAATAAATAACACATTGTCAGATCAAATATATTTGTGTTATGTGTATGAATCTAGTTGTACAATAAGTGAAACAGGTGCTGGTATATGTTAGATGCACTTGTATTGTTGATACATACAGTCAACAATGGATACTCATGTATCTACATACGTACAAACTGGCAAAATTAATGTATGTATATAAAACATGTACACATACATATTCATTATCACTATCCATTATTGGTTTGAATAGTAATTATTAATAATAATGATTACTTTTACATTTATATACCATATATATTTAATATACGTTACAGCACAGACTGTAGTTAGTTTAGAGAAAGTAGCTTTAGTATTGACCGATTTGTTTGAGCAACTGAAAAAACAACCTGTAAAATGAAGAAAAGTTGTCATATACAGTATTAAGGTTTGAATGTTTGAACATTTTTGAAAACAGTGTGTTAACATTTGAAAAATGAGCTGAAAAATATACAGTGCTTTGCAGTTTGTGGTTTGACAGTGGGAAATCAGGTCATCAATTTTGGAAAATGTGGTCATTTTTAAATCAATGAAAAATGATTCAGAACTTAGATCACATAGACTTCTGTTTTTGAAAATGCCACTTCAATACTGAGTGATTTATTTCAGCATCTGAAAAAACTGTAATATATAATAAATACCAACAAGGGGCATTTATAAAGTTACTTAAAGGCAAATAATGTAACTATTCCTCCTGAACGCATCTAAATAAATATACAGATTAATCCATTTGTCAGTCAGTACTTCCCTCTGTCAGTGTGTGCTGGTGGATTTACAATCGCTGCACAGACCCTTCCCTATGCATACAGTTTCTACTTCTCTTTTGTTTTGCTCTGATTTTTTCTGTATGGATCATCTTAACAAAGGGCTGTGTGTTTATGTTTAAAGTCAATCAGAGCATCACACAGCTCGTTGGAGCAGAACTTACTCTGACCCACATTCACAAGACAAATATGAAAGTGTTCTGTTTCATTTCTGTTTACCTGTGGAAGCTTCCCACTGAGTTTTGTGATGGTGTGGTTGAGTTTATGTGTGTTATAGAATGTAAACACTTTGACAAGCACCAGAAAACCGCTGCTGTTTTTTTTTTTCTTGGCATAATGAGTAGCTCCTTTAATGTGTTCTAATGCTCCCTTCACCATCAAACCTCTCTTACTGAGTCTGAGTTTTACAATATTAACTAATGTTCATGGCATCTTTATAATCTTAATGAAACTAAATCAGCTTTAATCAGCTGCCAGTGTTTATGACTCAAAATTTTGATTCTTATGACAAAGGCAGTGAGAGCATCCCCACATAAAGCTGCATGTGTTTCTAATTTAGATGAGAGGAAAATGTCATTACATTTAACTGTACATTTATCATAGTGATAATATCAGGCATGAGCACATTTCTCTCCTTCTGGTTTCTCTCCACTAGCTTCCTACTCATTTTAGAATCAATTTTTGAAAAGTATTCCTTGTTTTTAAGTCACTGAGTGTGTTGGCATTGCAGTACATCGCAGATCTCTTGGCACTGAGGTCTGCAGAGCAGCTTCTCTTCTTTTTTCTTCTATTCTTTTAGCCTTTTAGTCTTTCAGTGTCTTTTGGCCTTTTTAAGTCTTCTGGGAGGGTGTCTTACATGTTTTCTTAGTATCTATTTGTATGTACAGTACAACACTTTTGCAACCATGTGTTTTTAAAATGTCCAATATAAATAAAGTGGATTGGAAAATGTTTAACTTGGCTGAAAAAGATGACATGGTTGTTGACAGTTTTTCCTGTGTCTGACTTCAGAAATTGTTGGATATCATCGGCAGCGTTCTCCATCTCGGTAACACGCAGTTTGGAGAAGGGGAGGAAGGAGAAACTCATATCACCACTGAGGCACCAATAGCAAATCTTGAGAGGGTCAGAATGGTCCAACTAGTACTAATGGATGCTCAAATATGCACAAACACTTGCAAAAAGTCAGTGCTGAGAACAGATGTATTATTTTTCAGCTGTTGGGAGTTGACGGCTCAGCCCTCAGGGAGGCACTCACTCACAAGAAACTTACTGCCAAAGGAGAGGAGGTGACCATGTCTTTGTCCTTGGTTCCCATACAGTATTTACAGCTGTTAGGTGTGTATCATGCAGTTTTATAAATTGTGCGTATTGCTTGAATGTTACAGATGATCACGCCACTAAATTTTGAGCAGGCAATGTCAGCTCGTGATGCCTTAGCCAAAGCTGTGTACGGTCGCACCTTCACATGGTTGGTAGAGAAGATCAACCAATCACTTGCTCCTAAGGTAAAGTCACCTTTTCAGCAACAATTCAAGGACAGAAAATTATTGTGATGCACGTTGTGGTGGAGTTTTACCACATGACAGTATGATGTATATCTTATTCAGGATGAGATTTACCACAGCAGCAAAGGATCCTCGGTTATTGGACTTCTAGATATCTATGGGTTCGAGGTCCTGCAGCACAACAGGTATCACATTATCTCTTTTTTCCATTGTAATTTCCTCTGTTGTGCCCCTGGAATGCATTTGACCTAATTTCCCATATACTGTATGTCTGTGTACAGTTTTGAACAGTTCTGCATCAACTACTGCAATGAGAAGCTTCAGCAGTTGTTCATCGAGCTCACCCTCAGATCTGAGCAGGAGGAGTATGAGACGGAGGGAATTGCAGTGAGTGTACTCATGAAGAACAAGAAGCATATTTATGCTGCTACATCGCTTTCTGTGTTAACATAAGATATTATGTTGCACTTAATTTCAGTGGGAGACTGTGCAGTACTTTGACAATAAGATCATTTGTGACCTGATAGAGGAGAGGCACAAAGGCATCATCTCCATTCTGGTAACAACTTGTAGTTTATATTTTTCTCTTTCTGTATGTATGGTGTAATTTTTCTGTCACTGCAGGTTAAGTTCTAAGTCATTGTCTTTCAGGATGAGGAGTGTCTGAGACCTGGAGAAACATGTGATGTTTCCTTTTTAGAGAAACTGGAGGACACACTGGGTGGACATCCTCATTTTGTCACGTAATCAACATAACTTACTACATTTGCATTAGCTTTAGCTACAATTATATAGTGATATGACCTGTTTAATGTGTATTTATGTGTTTTAGCCACAAGTTGGCCAATGGAAAAACACGCAGGATCATGAGCAGGGAGGAGTTCAGACTGCTGCATTATGCTGGAGAGGTCAACTACAATGTCAATGGTACATTATCATTTATCCCCCAAACAACCAGCAGGCTCATTTCATTCATGCAATAATTTCTTTGCAAGAGGTGAAACCTACTACAGACCATAACCCACAATCCACTGATTCCTTGATTACAATTTGAACCATTGCAGGTTTCATGGACAAGAACAATGACTTGCTGAACAGGAACCTGAAAGAGGTGAGATCATTCAAAAGGGACTAGGTACTGTAGACAGCAGGACATTTGAGTGAGCGGGAAGAGAAGCCTGTGGCATGTTGACATGTGGTTATGTGGTTTGGTCTGTGATCAGGTCATGTGCCAGTCAGATAACCAGATCCTAAGTCACTGCTTTCGCAGAGAGGAAGTGATTGATCAAAAACGCCCAGAGATGGTGAGAAATATATGTGACTTTTTGAACATGTCTTTGCTTTTTATCTTTTAGAATTTTTAATCATAGTGTGGTTTTAAGAAAGATTTGTTGTGGTTTAAAAGTAACTATTTGAACACATCTTTATGCCACTTCACGTTAGATGTTTTTTTTTAGCCCACAGACTAGTTCTTTATATGCAATGACTGAAACTTACAAAATATACACAGAATTCCCCGCAGTGCCTTACTCTTTCTCTGCTTTAGGCTGCAACTCAGTTTAAAAATAGCCTGATGAAACTCATGGAGATCCTCATGTCTAAAGAACCATCCTATGTGCGCTGTATCAAACCTAATGATGCCAAACAATCAGGTATGTTTATACATTATATAATGGTACATGATGTGTTACGTGTTGCACAGTTATTGCAATATTCAACCTTTATTTGAATATTGCTTTTTACTTCAGGTTACATTATGGGGGTTAAATTTTTTTTTTTTTAATTAAGGATAATTCTACACAAATGCCAAGATGAAGTAATTTCAGAAAATATTTTCCATCAATCAAACATGCAGTCCTCTTTTTTGTGTTTCTCTTCTGTTAAATAGAAACAGTGTTCACACAGTACCAATTAATTATTTTTGGTGATTTGGGTGATTTACACGGTCTCACAGATGTGGTTTATAAAAGTCAACACTTCCTGCAGGTGTGAGCCTTGTCCTCTTAAAACGAATAGAAGGAATTATGAAATTGGAACTATAAAACACAAGTGTCTGCATCAGTATCAAATGAATACAGTTTCTCAGTTAAATCAAACATAAAACATTTCAACATTGAAACACACATACTAAAAAAGTCAGTATTCATGTATTTACAGTGTTCATAGGATCAATAGTGACTCTCACGTCTTCCTGCAGGTCGGTTTGATGAGGTTCTGGTCAGACACCAGGTGAAGTATCTGGGTCTGATGGAGAACTTGCGGGTCAGGAGAGCTGGCTTTGCATACAGACGTCGTTTTGAAGCCTTCCTTCAGAGGTGACTCTTTTTCTGACAGACTTTCTAAACCATTTACTTAATGCTGAGCCTTCTGTCATTACAATAATCAATTCAGGTATAAGCCGCTGTGTCCAGAGACATGGCCCAACTGGCATGGCAGACTCGTCGATGGTGTGTCCGCGCTGGTCAACCACCTGGGATACAAAGCGGAGGAGTACAAGCTGGGCAGGTAATATATTGTTGCAGGGAGATGTAGAGTGTGTAAAGTCAAAGCTGTCTGTGACATTAGATTATAAGGCCTGGTCAAATCCCTGAAAATAAACAGTATATGCAGTTTTATACACAGTACAGATTATACTCATTTGGACAGGAGTGTGATTTCTGTTTTTTACAACAGCAGCAGTTTATTTTCAGGTGAAGTGACAGGTATTGACTTGTGTGTTGTTTTAACACTCCTGTAGTGTTAAAAGCTGGGTGGTGCTATTTGAGCATGATGAGTGCACACACTCCTGGCCAAGTTAATTTCCAAGTGGACAGAATGTGTGTGTTTACCGGTCCTGGACCGGTCCGGTGCCTGTGGACATCGCCAGTGTTTGTGTTGTTTGTTGTTCTATCGCTACTCTTTTCTTT